>PVKN010010146.1:0-22973 GCA_004027915.1 Capromys pilorides
TAGCAGTATTATCAATATTGGGTGATTGAATGGATAAATGTAGCCGGTAACTAATACAAATACTATTAGATGTAAATGGTTTTTTTTTTTTTTTTTTTTTTGCAGTACTGGGGATGGATGTAAATGGGGTTCTAAAGCCATTCAAATTACTAAATTCATTGTTCAAATTTGTTTGGGTTTTCATTTAGAAAATACTAAGCATTCTTCCAAATTACTGTGTTATCACCTTTTTTTTTTTTTAAAGTATGGGTCTCAGAATTCAGCTGGCCTTCAATCCCGTTACCCAGACAGGCTTCAGACTTGGAGCCTTCCTGCCTCAGCCTCCCAGGTGCTGAGATTACGAAGGTTGCACCACCGTGCGCAGCTCTGTTACCGCGCTTAGTGAGAAGGTTCGCATCTTCCAGCAGCTGTGAAGAGTTAACGTTAGCTGTAGCTGCTGTTCTAAATGGAGAGGTATAGAGGAAAGCATACGTGCTTCTTGACTGTAGGCTCCAGAGCTGTGAGCTCCAGGGTGGGCGTAAGCAAGCCCTGCATGTGCGTAGGGCAGGACCGCGAAGAGCACAAGGCCCACTCTTCAGGGTCTCGCTGCAGACCACACTGCTACAGAGGGCTTGTGTGTTGGTTCCTTTCTCTGTACTAAAAGAGCATTGTGTTTAGGTGCCAGCCTGTACCGTGCAGGCTGACTCAGGCAGTGGGAGGGAGGACACTGGGCTGCCCGCGTCCTTGATGGCATCTCTGTGTGTAGCTGTCCTGCCTCCTGGGCCATGAATGTGCCCCCCAGGGTTGTCCTGAGCTGTGTGAGTCCACCCCTAAAAACCCTTTTTAGGTATTTATTTGTATTTAAAAAAAATTTATCCCATACACAGACTACTATAGTGAGAAAGAAACCTATTGTTGAGACATACCAACTTTAAAAAAATGATATTCTGTAGTCTCTGTGGGTTTTTTTTTTTTTTTTTTGGCTGAACTGGGGATCAAACTTGGGACCTTGCACTTGCCAGGCAAGCATTTGTGCCCCTGAGCTATCTCCCGAGTCCCATCTGTATTAAAATTTTTAATTGCCTGACATGAGATTTTTCTTTCCTTTCTGTGTATGAATTAGAGAAAGTCTTATAGAAATCTTATTAGTAGTAAAACACATGTGGACTCGAGCCTCTTCCTTGATCTGTGGGAACTCACTGCCTTTTGAGGGAGCTGTGGTTAGCGCTGCTGACCTTTGCACTGCTCCCTAGTCAAAAAAGCAGGCCTGGCTCTGTACTTTTTGCTTGTGATAAACTTACGGTGTTGTGTTAACTGTAAAATTTTGTGAGGTCACTGAACTAAGCAGTACTTTTCATTTTGAAGTGAATAGGATCATTGAATCCAAGGGTGTCCTTTGAAAGGATGTGTGTCTATAATTTTTTTTTTTTTTTTGTAATAATAGAGATCGAACTCAGGACTTTAGCCAGGCAAGCACTTATTCCACTGAGCTATCTTCCTGGATCCCTGCATATATAATTTTTAAAGTTAGTGAGAAGGGAGTCTCTGGAGGGGATAGAAGTGAAAAAGATCAAGATGTGGTATTAGTTCCCCCATGATGAATGTGCTTACTGTGTGTTGCAGAAACACCCAGTAGTTTGTTTAATAATAGAGGAAAACTATATGAAGGGTGGCAGGGGCAACCCATTTGGAAGCCTGTTTGTCTCTCAGGAGTTATTCCTATTCATCATTCCTTTCCCCAATAAATTATCTTTTGCTCTTTTGAAAAAAAAAAAAAAAAAAGGACAGGTAGGTTTTTACTTCTTTCTGTAATCTTAGGCAACACAGCTGGTTGATTGACAAGACTGACAGCATCACTAGAGTGCGTGACCCCGCTCTGCAGTAAGCTTGACCTCACCTGAAGTGCGTGGGAGGCAAACCACATCAGCAGGGCTTTCCATTGCTGTGCTCTCACAAGGGCAGTCCTCACACTTGAGGCTATAGAGTTGATAGGTGCAGTGGAAAGCTTTGGTAGTCCTAGTTGCTCAGGAGGCTGAGGTGGAAGGGTCCATCCTAGGAACGCAACTAAACTCTGTCTGCAGAGAAAAGAATCAGCCAGTGTTAATGCCTATAATTTCAGGACACGGGTGATTGACACAGAAGAATAGCTGTGAATTTGAGGCCAGCATAGGCTACACAGTGAGTAAAAGGACAGCCTGAACTACAGTGAGATCCTATCTCAAAGAAAAAAAAAGAATCAGCCAGTCTTTTCCTTTAAGAGGAAGTTGTTCCTATCGTGTGACATTGCCCTCATCCGAGGCAAGTAATCCCAGCGGGCCTATGGCCTTCCCCTGTAGTGATAGTTTGCCTGTGGTTCAAAGACCTGCTGTGAAGGGCCTGTGGAAGGAAACCAGCGTGGCGCTTGGAGCTCCTCCTGGAAGTGTTGCCAAGGTGCTGCCTTCCAGGCAGCAGCAACAGCAGCTGTTCTGTGCAGGGTACGCCACCTCAGGCTGTAGCTGCCAATGTAGGCTTTCCTTGGCCTCCTGTGGACACTCCCTGCCATCCTGTCCCACATGGCCTGGCCTGGTGACCAAGGCATGTCATCAGGAGTGGTTTCATTGTATTGATGGGTGCACGTCAAGAATAGTTTATGTAAAGTGATTGATTTCAATGTTCCTGTGTACAGTAGGAAAATTTTAAGAACTTGTAAAGTTTTGAGTCCTCCAGATAATTTTCCTCAGATGTGTTTTTTTTATTTTTATTTTTATTTTTTTGTCGGACCAGTGTTCAAACGCATGACCTTGCACTTGCCAGTCAGGCACTTGTGCCACAGAGCTATCTCCCGGTCCCCCTCAGATGTGTTTTTGAGGTCTTCTCATAAACCATATTTGTGTGGGGGAGCTAATTCTGTTCTTAAGTGATTAAAATGGAGTTTTTTTTTTTTTTCCTTTTTTGAGACAAGATCTCACTGTGCAGTTCAGGCTGCCTTGAGCTCAGTTTTGTAGCCCAGACTGGCCTTGAACTTGCACTGATCCTCCTGCCTCAGCCTCCCAAGTGCTGGGGTTGTAGGCATGTGCCACCATGTCCGGCTAAAATGGAGTGATTCCGTCTTCACTTTGTGATGTTATTGTTGTGTTTGTTTTGCAACTGATTTATCAGCTGAGATTCTGTAAAAAAAATGCCACTCCTGTCTGTCACATCCTCTGGGGAAAAGGAGTCTCTTGTTTAATGGGTAGTTTTCTTTGCCTCTATTTGGGAAGCATGGTCTGTCTGACTTGAGTCCTGTGCAGGACTCTGTGGCCAGAGTTGCCCATAGCTAGCAGTGAGCTGTGATTTCTGAGGCTGCTGAGGCCCCAGGGCCTCGTTCCTTGTTCAGTGGGCCAGGAGCACTGGACACTAGGGTCTTTTTTTTCATGGTCACTGCTGTGGCTCATAAGTCTAGTTTGCCAGGCCACCTCAGTGCTGTCTCTGAGGTTATTGCCCTTGAGTTTTTACATGGCAGTGTGCCATTTACGAAGGTGACTGTCACATTCTTGATTAATGGGGAGACCAGGTCCTCTCATGAGAATCACTTCTTAGCGACATTTTCTTTCTCTAGTCCCCTGGTGCTCTCAGCAGCGTGTCATCCCTAGGTGTTGGACTGTGCACAAGTGCACACGGGCGCATGCCAGACTCGTGTCTTCCTACCCCAGCCCACAGTGTTATGTGAGTTGCTACAGATGCTAAGAAAGGGTCTCCATGATGCAACCCTAGGGCCGAGCCTCCTCTGCTTCTGCATTCCCCAGCACTCACTTGGTGTGCTTTCTGTGTGCTTTCTTTTCAGATCCCGGATTCTCTGTGGTGGTGGCAAGAGCACTAGGACCTGAGGATGAGTGAACTTGACCAGTTGCGGCAGGAAGCCGAGCAGCTCAAGAACCAGATCAGGGTGCGTAGCTGTGGGCCCTGCGGCCTTGAGTTGGGGCGGAAGTTGCCCACTGTGGGGTGGGGGCAGGTGGCAGGCAGTGCTCAGAGTTTGCATGGAAAAGGAGCCTGCCTGTCTTCTTTTCTTTTTTCTTTTTTTTTCCTTTCTCTTCTGTCTGTAGATTAAACCAACTGAGCTACATGCTCAGCCCTTCTATGCTTTTATGTTAAGACTCTTGGAAGTGATGCCCTGGCAGGGCTCAAACCTGTGAGCCCCTACCTCAGTCTCTAGAGTGTTGGGAAGTACAGGTATGGTCCCCATACCAGGCTGCAAGTGAACCGTAATCGGCTAAGTGTGTAGTTACAGATTAGCTATTTGACCTACGAAATGTTCTTTTCAGGGTTTTGCCTTGCATATTATAATTTGTTATTGGAAGGATTACAAAAAAAAACTTTTTTTTGGAACCAGGGATTGAACTCAGGCCCTTGCGCTTGCCAGGCAAGCGCTTATTCTACTGAGCTGTCTCCCCAGCCTCTGTGAGATATTTTTGTAAGAATTGATAATGATCTTTCTGCACCCTTTGTGTTCACTTTGGGAGCAGCTCTGTGAGCCCTTCCTGATTGCTGTGTTGGTGATAGCTGCCCTCCCCAGAGAACACTGCTACTAAGAGGAGGGCAGGAAGGCTGCTGGGTCGGGGGTAAACTAAAAGAGAGAGATGGCATTTTAGGTGCGCTTGATTTATTTTTTATTAATTTTGAAGGGTAATTTTCGCTTGGGATGATTATTGGACCTATAATTTTCTTTTTTTTTTTTTTTTGCGGGACCCGGGTTCGAAGTCACAACCTTGCACTTGCCAGGCAGACACTTATGCCATGGAGCTATCTCCCCGGCCCCTAGAACCTATAATTTTCAAAATACTGCTAGATCAGAAATTTCTGGCCAAGTATAATTCAAGCAAAGATTGGCTTTCAGAGAATTCTAAAACATCAGTAATTTTCCCCTTCTTGGTGTCTTGTGCCCGCCCCCCCCCTGGGGCACGCTGAGACAGCAAGGGCATGGAGTTTCAGGCCTGTAATCCCAGCACTTGGGAGGCTGAAAACAAGAGGATCACTTGATCCAATTGTAGAGTCCAATCTGTACAGAGACCCTGTAGACCCTGTACTACATACATATATAGGGGCCAGGGAGATAGCTCTGTGGCACAAGCATGCATATGCATATATATGTATATATGTATGTATATCCCCTTTTCTCTTTTTCTCTCCCTTTGAACAGCACTAGCCCTGAGCGTTGATTTTTTTTTTTTTTTTTTTTTTTTTTTGTCTTTGAGACAGTCTCACTGTGCAGTTCAGGCTGGCCTTGAGCTCACTTTTGTAGCCCAGGCTGGTCTGAAACTCGCACTGATCCTTCTGCCTCAGCCTCCCAAGTGCTGGGATTACAGGCTTGTGCCACCATACCTGGCTCCTGAGCATTAAATTCTAATCTGTGACTATTAACATTAAATTGTAGGATCCATGAGCTTTTTAAAAACGAGGTAGTCTGGGGCCTGCAAGGTAGCTCAGTGGTCTAAAGCACCTGCTGAGGCAGGTACACGGAACCAGTATGGTCACTGCACCACATGTGGCGCCAGCTCCCACCCTCAGGGCAGGCTCTGTTGCCTGACCCCCACCCCCTAAAAAAGAGGAAGACTGAAAGGAATTCATTATCTCTACTTCCGTGAACATTTTACAGCAATTTAGTGCAAGTATGTGTATATCTCTTCTCAGACTTGATAATACAAAAGCAAGATAAAGAGAAGTAGGTTGCCCAGGAAAAGCCCAGTATTCAGTGTAGTTAGGGGTTCTGTTTGTTTGAAAGAACTTTCTTTTAGATAGCATTACCATCTGAAAGGCTTGAGCTCCCGTCAGAGTTGCACTTTACAGGAAGTTAACAGTATGCAGAACATGCCTGAACAAAAGTTTATTTTTCTGAGTGCAGGGTGAAGACTGTTTCTTTCCTTTCAAGCAGCCAGTGCTATCTTCAGGCATGCTAGGATGCACCCCACAGCCATTTTAACAAAAACAATCCTCTATTGTAAGGATTTTACACCATGATGTCAGAAAGACCTGCTGTAGCCTAGTACTCAAAAGGATGGCCTGGGTCTTTAATACTTTGCCCTTAGCCTGTAAGTTGAGCACTCAGGAGGCTGACACAGGAGGATCATCACAAGTTGAAGGCCAGCCTGAGTTATATAGTGAGACCCTGTCTCAAATACATAATGTGTATCTTTAAATGTATTTATTTATTTATTTATTTCTGTATTCAGTACAAGGTCTACTGGGTCTCACTCTGTAGATTGGACTTGTAGTGAGTCTCCTGTTTTCAGCCTCCCCAAGTGCTGGGGTTACAGGTGGGCGTCAGAACGCCCAGTCTCAGAATGCCCTGCAGGCAGGGCTGGATGAGCTGTCTGCCTGGACAGCATTGTTTTTGGTAAATGAAAAAGAGAAGGGAGATTATATTCCTTCTTTGTCCCCCAAACCCATTGGATAAGAATATGCAAATCAGAATTTTGAGGGGGTCACAGAGTTATTTGTGGTAAACATTTGCCTGAAAGAACTATTCTTAAATTTGCCTTGAAGATGGTGTCTTAAATGGCAGTGTGACCCGACCTGTTTTAAGGCACGTTTTCCTGGTGATTACACGCCGAGGCACATTCATTGAGATAAGGGAAGTTCGTGTGACGAAAGAGGGAGAACCCCAGTTTCTGCCGAGTACAGTCTGCCAGGTGTGGGGTTCCTCTGTGTGGGAAGTCTGTGCACGGGCCTCCTCCGGTACCTGTAGGAGGTCACGTGACACTTTCTTCCCACCCTTACCTACTTAAAAATAACAAAGTAGTCGTTGTGAACATTTTACATAAGCCAATGTATATATTTTTAGACAGGGTCTCCCTGTGCAATTCAGACTGGCCTTGAACTCACTGTGTATCCCAGGCTGGCCTGGTGCTGGGATTACAGGTGTGCACCACTACCCCCAGCAGTTGATGTGTTTTTATTGAGATACATGACAAAATTAAATCTGTGACTGACTTTAGGGTTCAGTTTGTTTTACACTTAGGCCTTAGTGCCTGTCTGGCAAGCATGGGATTCTGATTTCGATTCCCCTTAGCACTCCCCCCAAATGAAAAATTGGATATGGTGGTACATGGTGGTAATCCCAGCCCTTAAGAGGCTGAGGCAAGAGGATCTCAAGTTTGAGCTCAGCTGGGCAATTTACGTCCTGCCTCAAAAAACAAAGAAATGTGGGGGCTGAGGGTAGCACTCCATTGAGTGCAGAGGCCATAGGTTCAGTCTCCAGTTCTACAAAAGAAAGACAAGGGATGGAGGAAAAAGAATGAGATGTTTCTGACTGCCTAAGGCCCGTACATACATACTGTTGACGGATGTAGAGCGTGTGTACCAAGCAGGAAATGGCCACAGGTCCCGAGTTGTTTTCTTTCTTAGTTTCTCAGCAGAAATACCCCAAAGGACCTTTTCTCTTCTCTCTTCTCTTCTCTTCTCTCCTCCTCTCCTCTGCTCTCCTCTCCTCTCCTCTCCCCTCCCTTCCCTTCCCCTCCCCTCCCCTCCCCTCCCCTCTTTTCTTTCTTTTCTTTCTTTCGAGACAGGGTCTCACTGTTTAGCCGAGGCTGGCCTTGATCTCACAGTGGTTCTGCCTGTGCCTGTCCAGTGCTGGAGTTCCAGGACTTTGCCACCATGCCTGGCAGACCTTTCAGTTCTTGTGTGGTTGCATAATTCAGGAAACATGGGCTCTTAAAGGCAGCCTCACATATGTGGGGCCCTAGCTGCCTCCTACATGCGTCCCAAGAGTGCTGTCCAAGGGCTGGGGGCTGTAGCTTGGGCTGCCACCTTGCGCACGATGCCTTGGGGCTCCAGACGAGTCCCTGGTGGTGATGGCTTAGGCTCCTCACCGCAGGGATCCGTAGCACTGGGTCAGAGTTTGCGCAGTGGCCAGTGCTCTGCCTCCACAGCAGCAGGCCTTTGCACAGGAGGCCACCTCTTTCTGTCCAGGAGAAGGAAGTGTCTGCTCTGAAAGGTGACCTGCCTGTGTAACCCACTGTCCTGACCCATCTCATTGGGGAGGATGGCGTGAACTTGACCACATTGGGTGTCCCTCCTGCTTCATAGGTCTCTCTGTTACCTGTCTTGAGCACAACCGGACACTGGGCAGGGCAAAACTGCTTAAAGCCTAGGAGTTTTTTATTTTCTCTGCTTAAGAAATTCTTGTTTGTTTTTTAAACCTGAAGTGATGTTTAACATCAATAATCATAAAAATGTTGGGAGCTGGGGAGATAGCTCAGTAGAATAAGCACTTGCCTGGCAAATGCAAGGACCTGAGTTCAATCCCCGTCCTGAAGAAAAGGAAAAAAAAAAAATTAATCTTCGGGGCCAGCGAGGTGGTTCAGTGGTCTAAAGCGCCTGCTTAGGAGGGCTCAGGCAACTGCAGAGACTGTGGTTCGATCCCTGGCACCACATGCTGTGCCAGCCCCACCACCAGGGCAGGCTGAGCCAGCCACAAAATAAAGAAACAAACACAACAAACAAACAAATAAATAAAATTTAAAAATAATCATAAAAATGTTGATTTTGATAACTGTTACACTTAACGCTTGGCAGGTTTCTGTGAATCTCCCGTATCCACTTTGTACCAGTTTGGTGGTTCTGACGATCAAATCAGGCTGGAGAGGCACTGAGCTGCACACCCAGCTATGCTCACCAAGTTTTATTACTGATAGATACTTGATTACATGATTTTTATGTTTTATTCATGAGCAATTAGTAATACTAGTTTATTGAAGAAAGTGAAGTCTAGAGGTTATTTCTATTTATACAGTAACGTAAGTTCAGCGTGTTTCCCTTGTATCAGTTTATAGTTTTTCCTGCTGGTATTGTGGAGTAAGAATCATCTGTAGTGAAGCAGTTTGTCCCTAGTGCCTGGTGCAGAATACCCCACCCAGGCCGGGGAACAGAGTTCTGGCCGGCCCAGCCTGCCCTGGGGGTGGGGCTGGCGCAGCATGTGGTGCTGGGGATTGAACGGCAGTCCTTGCAGCTGCCGAAGCTTGCCAAAGCAGGCACTGTAGACTGCTGAGCTCTCTTGCTGGCTCGGAAACATTCTTTTACTCAGAATTGTCATAGTCTTTTTTTTTTTTTTTTTTTTTTTTTTAATTTAACTTTATGTTATGGTTGGCTCAGCCTGCCCTGAGGGTGGGGCTGGCACAGCATGTGGTGCCCAAGATCGAACCGTGGTCCTTGTGGTTGCCTGAGCTTGCTTAAGCAGGCACTTTAGATTGCTGAGCTATCTCACCGGCCCCTGTCATAAGTTTTTTGTTGTATGCTTAACCCAAATTTTGAACCTTTAAAGCTCTTACTGCATTTTCCTTCAATACGAGTATCTTTGATTATAAAAATACATACTAATATGAGATTTGGGGACTTTTCTGGTTACTTTGATGGCTTGTTAGTAATGCAGATACATGAGCTGGTGTGTTGCACCCTTGACAGCTCTCACCTGCTTTCATACACTGTGTGGATAGATAGTGATCTACATGGATGGTGTTCTGTCCTGATGACCAAACGACGGGAGCAGAAAGTCTCAGGAATTCTAGGTGCCTTGTGGTGTTCCAGAATTTACGATTGAAAACAACGTTCTTAATACTCGAAAGGAACAGTTCTTTGACTGTAAAGCTGGTCTTAGAGCTGGCTTGCTTTGAGTCCTGTCCCTTTGGGAAGACAGAGCCAGTGTGGCCGTCTGTGGGAGAGCATCCCCCATTGCCAGGCCCCTGGTGGCTGTCCTCGTGCTGCTTGCGGTTCCCGCGTCCTGGGCCTTCACTGGTCTGACGGGGCGTAGGCCTAGATGTGCTTGGCTACTGTTGCAGTGGGTCTTGGTCAGTACCCCGCAGCTGTGGGCTTCGAGGGTGCTGGGGGAAGGGAGTGGAGTGCTCCACCCTTGGTGCTGCTTCTCAGCCTGCCTGGCAGCTGCGTGTGAGGAGGGATTGGGAGCGAGGTGTGGATCGGGACTGACTGCCTCTCTGCTGTTGTTTCCTAGGATGCTCGGAAAGCATGTGCGGATGCAACTCTCTCACAGGTAAGAGGCGGGTACCTGTGAAGCCACCTTCCAGGCTTTGCACTGAGCTGTGCCCCGTCTGTTCCCCATGATAGACTGAGGACATTTGCTCTGGTGATGGGCAGGGGTAATGGGCTTTTGCCCTTCAGTAAATACTGTATCTGTAGCTTAAAGTTAGCTCTCATCACAGAGTTAATAATTGTAAAATGCTGTTCTTGTTTCAGAATGTGATAGTTTACTCTCAGTGACAGAATCTGTCTTAGAACTTCAGTTTTTCAAGTCCAGTTTGGCAATTCCTCAAAAATTAACCATAGAATTCCTAACTGACCTAGAGACTCCTTGCCAGATATGCCCAGAAGTGTTGAAAATTGGTTTTCAAACAAACACATGGGCAGAACATATTCTGAGATCCACAGTAGGGCTCACAGCCTTCCCTACACTGCGTCTTACATGTACAGGTGGGAGACCAGGCTAGGCCTGGGTAGCATGCAGCTGCAACACAGGTGGACACGCAGGTGCGCTGAGGGCTCCATGTGTGAGGCATGGGATGAGACCAGGAGAAAGAGCTAAACGATGTAGGCACTGACCGGGGCCTACAGGCAAACTTTTCCATTCATAGCTTTATTTTTTATTTTTATTTTTTTAAATTTTTATTTATTTATTTATTTGTTTGCTTGTTGTGTTTGTTTGTTTCATTTATTTATTCATTTTGTGGCTGGCTCAGCCTGCCCTGGTGGTGGTGGTGGCGCTGGCGCAGCATGTGGTGCCGGGGATCGAACTGCAGTCCCCGCAGTTGCCTGAGCCCTCCTAAGCAGGCGCTTTAGACCACTGAACCATCTCTCCGGCCCCTGCATTCATAGCTTTAGACCTTGGGTTACTGAAGCCTAGTAAAGAAACTAGTGGTCAGCCAGGCTGTGGTGGTGCATGCCTGTAATCCCAGCCCTTGGGAGGCTGAGGCAGGAGGATCGGTGTGAGTTCAAGACCAGCCTGAGCTACAGAAGTGAGCTCAAGGCCAACCTGAACTACATAGCGAGACCCTGCCTCAAAAAGAACAACAGCAAAAACTAGTGGTTTACTGGGGACTGCTGTGTACCACACTGACTTCAGCACTGTTCCTGGTGATTAAGAACCTTTGTGCACTGAGGCGTGTGCACTCAGTTAAGTGCTACTCCCCTGTGAAAAGGAGCACAGCAGTGACCCAGCACAGGCAAACTCACAAGCAGGTACCAGGGACTGTGTTTCTACTTAGCGAAAATAGCTGTAACAGGAAGATCCAGCTACAGAAAGTAGATATGTGACTGTCCAGGGGCAGGTAAGAAAGCAGCGGGAGCAGTGAGGCAGTCTCTAAGGATGGTAGACGTTGCTGAAGCCGGACCGTGAGGCTCATGCAGCGCTATACGCGTGCCAGATGCTGCTGACGTGGCACTTCAGCGTGGTTTCCGTATGTAGCGGGAGCTGGACCTGCTCAGGGCCCAGAACAAGGAGTGAGGAGGGGGCAGGGCCCGTGTGGGTTGGCGCTGCACTACATGCATGTGGGAGAAGGGTGTGCCTTGACGCCTGGTGAGGATCCCGGGCAGCCGGGTGCCTGCCCCAGACCAGCTGGTAGGGAAGGGTCGGAGAGCTGCAGGTCAAGCTGCCTTTTCACAAGTGTTAATCCACCAGAACTCTATTTTTAAAGATCACAAACAACATCGACCCAGTGGGAAGAATCCAGATGCGCACCAGGAGGACTCTGAGGGGGCACCTGGCCAAGATCTATGCTATGCACTGGGGCACAGACTCCAGGTACGTGTTGCGCTGCGGGACGTTGCCCTGAGGTGTGAGCACTGTGAGACTTAGAGGAGGGTGCCAGGCAGCCAGGGGTGGTGCGCAGGAGCGCGCTGCCTGACCTCGGTTGTGCTTGCCTGCTGGCTGGCTGTCCTCTCTGCCACAGGGCCCTGTTCACACCGACTCTGTTTTGTCAGCTCTGCTGCACACTGCTCACATGACCTCAGGGACACTAGCTCTGTGCCCTTGACCTGCTCTGTGATTCCCGAGGACCCTGGAGCCTGCCCAGGGCACTGGAGGGTGGAGCAGGCTGAGCATCAGGTGGCAGCGTGAGGGCCTGGACGTGGGCCCTTTGCTCTCCGGAAGGATGTGGGGTGCCCTGTAGATAGGAGTGGCTGTCCCTCCTCCGTGCCGGTGCTGTAAGGAGAGTCCTCCGTCAGGGTGTCTGGTCCCTGCTTTGTGTTCTACCCCTTGCTCAGACTTTGTCTTCCCCTGACCCTGAGATCTCTACCTCGCTGCTGGCGACTTTCTCACCTGTGGCTTGAGCTGGAGCCTCAGGCCTCCACCAGTTCTCATGTAGCCTGCTCACCTTCCCTTTTTCAGAGATACTAGGTCTGTCCCTTTTACCTTTCCCACCCAAGTGATTCAATTAAAATATTGTTTGACTTGTGTACCTGTAACATGCATTTTTAAACCCTGTTACTACTAATAGGAGTCCTGATAGTCCTCTTCTGAGTAGTATTTTTTCACGTACAATTGCCAAAATGGAAATTTGTGCTCGGCTTTTTCTTTGTTCTTGGAATTGTCTGTTTTTAGAGTATAAACAGCTAGAGAACAAAAGCTTCTATCTTTAGTTTGTTCCATACAGGCCCCATATAATTGGTGTGCAGATGAGTGCCGGCCTGGTGCGCAGAGGCTGTGGTGGTAGGGTGGAGGGGGCTGGCAGTTGCCCTCTGGCTGTGCTGCCTTGTGGACGGAGGTGCGGGTCTCACATCCCTGTGTGGATGCCTGCTCTTCAGAATGCTGAAATGTGAATTTGATTTAAGTATTTTTCACCAAAGAAAGATCTGTACTAATGATGTTTAGATAAGAAATCATATCTGCATCTTGTACTCTGAACAACTGTGATGAAGACAACAATGTGTAATGTAATTAAATACATAATGATAAAAAAATACTTTTCACAGGATTTGTTTTGAGTCAGGGCCTCATGCCTAATAGACAAGCACCCTACTGTCAGAGCCACGTCTCAGTTTGGAGTGTGTTCTGAATGCTCCCACTGCAGAGAATGGTAAATAAACTCAAGAGCTGGTGGCTGTGTTAGTCTTCTGGTTAGGTCATTCTGTGATGTAAACATGAACCTCACAAGTAGAAACCATTGTCCATTAAGATACAAGTGACCTAGGCACCTAGTGCGGTTCTCGAATCCCAATACTTGGGAGGCTGACATAGTTGGATCATGAATCCAAGGTCAACCTGGGCTATGTAGCAAGTTCAAGGTCTGTCCAGACTACCTAATGAGATTCTGTTTCAGATAAATAATAAACTGAAACAAATAGGAATTAAAAGTAGAATAAAAGTATTACCCATGTGTGGTGACACATTTATAAACTCAGCTGCTCAGGAAGCTGAGGCAGGAGGATCACAAGTGTAGGCAACTTAGCAAGATTATCTCTAAAGTTAAAGGAAGCCGAGGATGTGGCTTAGTGGTAGGGCACTTGTCTAGCATGCTCTCAGTCCTGGGTACCGTGAAATGTGTGAGAGTAGTAAATGAACGTGTTGTAACTCAAGTGAAATCAGGAGGCAGGGGAGGAAAAGCAAATGTTCTTACTAACTTATCCAAGTCTTGGGGTTGCTGTTGGCAGGAAACGGGAGCAGGATGCGGATGCTGTGTGGGGACGTTGTGCAGCGCACGGTCCGCGGCCTTGCCGCCCCCGCAGCGCGCTCTCCTTACACCCTCGCTCCGCCCGCATCTGGGCGGCAGGAGGAACGCGTGTGGCCCGAGCAGGCAGTGGCAAGGTCTGCGTCCGTCCCGGCTTGGAGAGCGCCTGTGCCTTGAGCTCCGCAGGGCCGTGCAGCATCAGGACCAGAGTCCAGGCTGACAGAGCCTGTGACCAGCCTGTGACGGAGAGGGGAAGCTGGGGAGACTGCTGGTGTCCTCTCCTCTGTGCTCTGGGTGTAGGTGCTCGGTGGTGGAGGCGTTGCTGTTCTGCATTTTTATTTTATTTATTATTATTGTTATTATTATTATTATTAGTGCTAGGCATTACTTGGGTTTTCACACTGAGTGCAGTCTCTTGCTCATTTTTAAGTTTTGAGCTGAACGTGGTGACACATTCCTATAATCCCAGCATATGGAAGGCTGAGTCAGGAGGATCACTGAAAGTACAACACTAGCTTAGGCTATATAGTGAGTTCAAGGCCATCCTTGACTACACATTGAGACAAGGTCTTCTGGGCCAGGGATATAGCCCAGCAGCACAGTGCCTGCCTGGCATGTGCAAGGTTGTGAGTTGTAGACAGAGCTTATTACACAAGAAGACTCTGCCATACAGTGGCATGTACCTTGTGGCAGAATGCATTTCTAACGTGTTTGGGACTTTGGATTTGATTCCAGCACCCCAGAAATGGGCAGTTCTTTTTCCTGATTATAGACCAGTTTGGCGTGAGTTGCTTTGTTGTGTGCGGCTGGGCTCTCACCCGCTGTCATGGTGGGAAGGGCTTGTGTGTGCACATGTATTGGGTGTGCATATTGACAGGCCTGTTGACACCACGGTTCTGCTTTCAGCGAGTTCCACAGTGTGCATCTGGCCCCTTTCCAGAGTCTGCTGAAGTCCCTCCTTTGGAGTGAGGTCCCGCTCTGGGTTTGGTGTGAGAGTGTGAGGTACCTGGTATGGCTGCTCCTACCTCTGGCAGGACAGCGGGGTGCCTGATCTCAGACAGGGAACAACGCGGGGCATGCTGCCTCAACCCAGCCGTCACTGGCCTGGGATTAGAGGTACACCTTCTCTCACCTTCGGGGATCAGCACCCGGCTTAGTGCCGCCTGACCTCGAGAGTCAGCAGTTATTAATCTCTCTGTCCGGGCACTGCTGAAGGTGACTTGCTGAGCCAGAGGGGCCACCTTTCCAGAAGGGTTTGCAGTTCCTGGTGTGGGCAGCTGAGCCTGGGTGCAGGGGCATGCATTAAGAATGGCACTGAAGGACCAGGGCATCTTGCCTTTGCCCTCATCCCAGCCTCTGGGAGGCTCCTGCCGGAAGATGACAAGTCTAGTGACTTCTCAAAGCACTGTCTCAAAGTAATGAACTAAGGGCCAGGGATATGGCAGTGTTGTAGGCCCTGGGCTCTATCCCCAGCCCCCTGAGGACTGGGGCCCTCTTGGGGTTGGAGAGAAGCTTTTTAGGCAGAAGGCCCTAGGTTTGACCCTAGCGCCAAAGCAAAATTGCATCTGGAAAGTAATAGACTGGGAGGATTAAAAGTGTCAAAACTGATCAAAATTGTGTTTTCCTCAAGCTTTCTATGACCTTCAGGAGCAAAGGGTGCTTCTAGCTAAAATGGTCAAACCCGTGTTGTTTGGTTGGGAATTTGAAGATGGAAACTCACTTGTCACTGCTTACCTAATGTGCAGGCAGTGTCGCACCCCTCCTGACCCTTGTTCCTAGCTCCAGACTTCACAGGTATCTGAACCTGCCTGCTCAGCCTGCTCTCCTGGGGACTCAGTTTGTTTGCCACTTCAAGTCCTGTCCCATTCTACAGCGCCAAAGGGACAGCTCGTACATGGTCACCATGACCTTAGCATAGCTCCACAGAGCAAGAACTGATCTGACAGTTCGTGGTGGCACTGTTGTTGGTCTTGTACCTGCTGCAGGCCGCTGGTGCCACTTCCTGCTTCCCCGAGACCTGTGTTTCCGTTTTAGCTCAGCCTGGGAAGTTCCATAGGACTCTTCATTCAGCAGATACTTTATGAGTTTGGAATATACAAAAGCTCTTCGTTCCATCTATCCAGATGTGTTGGTATAGGACAGGAAACTACAGGCTCAGGAGAGAGCTGCGTGTCCTCAGCTGGCTTTACAGTATCCCTGGCATTGTGACCCTGAGGGCCACAGCTGTGCAGGAGCACACTGCTCTGCATGTCAGTAATGACCTGTGGCCATGTTGCATTTTAACCCTGCACATCTGGTGTGACATTCAGGTGATTTTTCCCTCTTGAGCAGGTGCGTCATGTCTTGAGCAGTTGTCACACTCACACGTTGCGGGATGGGGGGTCACCTTCATGGTGAGGTCACCGTGGCTGTGGTACTGATGGATGCTCTTATCTATCCTTCAGGCTCCTGGTCAGTGCTTCGCAGGATGGGAAACTCATCATCTGGGACAGTTATACCACAAACAAGGTGAGCTTCACAGACACTTCCTGGAGCTCTCCAGGCCAGGCATGGTTGTGAGGAAAGTCCCTGGGGTGGGGAAGGGCTGGTGTGGACTGACCTCTTCCTGGGTGTTCAGAAGACCTGCCTCCCATTCTGCTCAGTCTGCAGAGTCTTGTGTTGTACTTAGAGAATGTGGAAATACAGATTTTTATTTAGTTACTGTTAGTATTTTTTTAATCAAGAGGCATTATATTTATGAGTGTAAATTAATTTTTTTTAAATTTAGCCTTGCCAGGTATGGTGGCACATGCCTGTAATTCCAGCATTTGGGAAGCCAAGGCAGAACAGTCACTGAATTTGAGCTCAACCTCAGCTACATAGTAAGGCCTTGTCTGAAAGAAACAATAAATAAATAAAAACATACATACATTAAACAAAGCAGTTTAACCAGGTGTGGTATTGTATGCCTGTCATCCCAACACTCAGGAGGCTTCAGCCTGAGGCCAGCCTCGGCTGCACAGTGAGTTCAAGGCTGTCTGAACTACTCAGTGAGACACTGTTTCAAAAAAAATTTCGCCTGGGTTTGAACTCTGGACCAGGAATGTAGCTCAGAAGTAGAATGCTTCCTAGCATGCACAGGTCATGGGCTTGAATCCCCATGCCTCTAGCGAAATTTAGCTGAATACTGAGGCACATGCGTGCCTCTATCCCAGGCTATTCTAGAGGCTGAGGCACGAGAATCTCTGGAGCCCTGGAGTTCAAGCCAAGGGCAAGTCCAGAGGGCTTAGGGTTCAGTCCCTAGCTCTGCCAAATGGAAATTTAATCCAAGTTGGTGGGGTGTTTTTCAGAGAGTACTGGGATTGAACTCTGGACCTTGTACTTGCCAGGCAGGCACTCATGCTGTTGAGCTATACCCTGGCCCCCACGCTTGAGTTTTGAAAAGCTGCGTCATCAGTGCAGACAGATGCAGCCTGGTCTAACTAGTGTGTGTAAGAGTTGCGGAAGCCCCGGCGAGCCTGCCTGGAGCCAGGCTGGCCTGCAGCGCTGGTGACGGCGTGCTCTCAGTCACAGCCCTGCCTCTCTGGTGTCCTCTGGTTAGGAGGCGCGTGCCGGTCAGGAGCCCTGCTGCTGAGGGCCTGTGCACTGCCAGTCACTTGGGACTCTAGTCAGTGATAGATTGCATTGCTGTTCTGGTGCATAGGGTTGGATCTCTTTTCTTTTTTAAGAGCAGAATATTTATTGAGAGAAAGAAAGCTTCTGTCAGAGAAGGGACAGAACGGGGCCGCAAGCGGGTTGCCCTGGTGGATTTTCTATGTATTGGATTTCACATAGAACTTTCTCTCCCCAGAAGTTACAATTTTGGCCTTTATTTTGTTCTGTCACTTCCCATGCAGTGAAAGTTGAAAACTAGCAATAGCATCCTAGTATCAGGAGTTTCTGCTCATATTTTGAGACGGGGTCTTGCTGAGTCGTCCACACTTGAATCAGGCTTCCGGGGCTCTCCAGCCTTGGCATCAGGTGGCTGGCACTGCAGCTGCGCGTGCTTTGCCCAGCTCACCGTGGACGTCGTCAGCGTGACGGTGTGTGCTGTGTTTGTGTTGTCAGGTCCACGCCATCCCCCTGCGCTCCTCGTGGGTCATGACCTGTGCTTATGCCCCCTCTGGAAACTACGTAGCCTGTGGCGGCCTGGACAACATTTGCTCTATCTACAATCTGAAGACTCGCGAAGGGAATGTGCGTGTGAGCCGTGAGCTGGCAGGACACACAGGTACAGGTTCTCACTAGGGAGTCACAGATTCTGCTGCCTCCTGGGGTCGAGTGTGCGCTCTTGCTAGTCATTAATATTAATTGTATGTCACTCTTAAGTATTTTAATTCAATAAAAGTACCAATCACGCCGGGCATGGTGGTGCACGCCTGTAATCCCAGCACTTGGGAGGCTGGGGTCAGTGTGAGTTCGAGACCAGCCTGGGCTACAAAAGTGAGCTGAAGGCCACCCTGAGCTGCATAGCGAGACCCTGTCTCAAAAAAGGACAAAAACAAACAAAGTACCAATCACAGCAGGACATGGTGGCACATACCTGCCAGCCCAGCATTCTGGGAGGCTGTGTCAAGAGTCTCACAGGGAGTGCAGCCTGAGGACTCAGTGACACTGTCTCAAGCATAGAGCTGGGTGACACTGTACCCCTCAGTGCAGTCCCCAGTGCTGAGAAAAGAAGAGGTAGGCTGCCTGTTTGCTCGTTTCTGTTCTACACCATTTCCTTCCTCCTCTCTTCCTCAGTTGACTCCCTGGTTTCTCATTAAATGCTGTTGTGTTTGGAGAACAGCCCTGATCAGTGTGAGCTTGAGTGTGTAGGACAACTGTGCTGTGTGCTCTCTGGTTGTCGATGTGTACTTGTGTTTATGAAAGCAAGACTTGTTTTATGTGTTTTGAAGAAATTAGCTTAGAAATTTGAGTAAGTCCCCAACAATGTAAGTAGCTTCTCACCGTCACACCTGTACTTGGCTGGTGTGGCTCCCTGACTTCTTGCAGCTGTGCTTTTTGGTGTCCTATGCCCTGGCCTCAGAAAAGCAGAAGGTTGGAGAAGGTACACCATACACTTCTCTGCAGTTATTCCTAAATTAGCATAGGAAGAAGTTCACAGAAGCAGCTCATAAGAAGCTATAGAAGGATCACAGTGACCTGTGAAAATACTAAAGGTGTTTTCAGACTTGGGAGTTAATGTTTTTCTGGACTTCTCTATGAAGTATTTTCAGGCTGGGTTGACTTTGGGTGTCTTGTTTTATTTTGATACCATGAATCGAATTCAGGGTCTTGTGCTTGCCAGGCAGGCGTTCTGCCACTAAGTAACATCCCTGGCCCCAACCTTGGCTGTCTGTAGTAGATGTGTTGCTTGTGGGGCTCCCTGCTCTCGTTCACCCGGAAGCATCTTGTTTTCCTTTTGTCTGAGTGCTGCGGCTCTAACACAGGGCGTTGCGTGTGCTAGGCAAGCTGCAGCTCTGCCCAGCCCGATTTTATCCGTATCGTATTGTATCGTATTGTACTGTACTGTGACAGTGTGACAGGCTCTTACTGTATAGTTCAGGCTGAACTTGAATTTGAGGTAGTCTTCCTGCTTCAGCTTCCCTAGAGCTGAGATTAAAGGTGTGTGTGCATCACCATGCCTCACTTACTTGTATGTACATACGTGTGTATGTATGTATGTATTTGGTACAGGGTCTCACCACACAGCTTGGACTCTGTGACCCTCCTGTTTTCAGCCTCCCCAGTGCTGGGATTACAGGGGTGTGCCTCCACACTGGGTCCTGGTGGCTGGCTCAGTGTGCTTGAGGGATGGCCAGTGCAGTATGTGGTGCCAGGGATTGAACCCTGATCCCTGCGCTGCCTGTGCAGGAGCTTAGTCCGTTGAACTGTCTCACTAGTCCTCTATCCTCTCTTTCTTTCTTTCTTTCTTAGTTACTTACTTAACTTATTTATGTTATGGCTGGCTCAGCTGCCCTCGGGGTGGGGCCAGCGCAGCGTGTCGTGCTGGGGCTTGACCCACAGTCCCTGCAGTTGCCTGAGGTCGCCTGAGCAGGTGCTTTAGACATCAGCCCTTTATCCTTATTCTTGAACTATGTTTTTCCTCTGTATGTAGAATTCTAGGGTGGGTTTTGATTCCCCCCTCAAGCATTTTAAAGATTTACCTTTGGCTTTATCAGTGTGTCTGTGATGTGCCTCAATATATTTTCTTTGTATTCATTACGTACGTAATTTTGGGGGGTTGGGGGGGTGTTGGGAAATGGTTTTGCTGCGTAGTTCAGGCTGGTCTTAAACTTACTTTTAGTCCAGGTTGGCCTTGAACTTGCAGTGATCTTTCTGCCTCAACCTTGCATTTCTTGTAGCAGTTGAGGAGTGGCTCCATACATGGCTTCAGACCCTCTTTTCACTCTAGCAGATGGGTTTTCCCATCCACTGGTTGCTGTTTTCGGGGCTTCCCTGCCATCTCCACATATTCTGGTTTGTTTTTCTTCGTATTGAAGTTTTATCAGCTTCACTCATTTGTGGTGTGCAGCTCTTCCTGTCTGGTGGTTTGAAGAAGGCACATCCCCTACAGTGGCATAAAATCCAGCCCAAGTTTACGTTTGTGAACCATTGCTGGTTTGTATGTATGATACTCTGTTTTTTAGTTTTAGAGTTTCTATTATGATTTTATTTGTAATCATTACATTATTAATTATTATTATTAATGTATTTAGTACAAGTTTCACTTCACAGATCAATCGGACTTGTAGTGATCCTTCCTACTTTTCACCCTCCCAAGTGCTGGGATTACAGGTGCATGCCACCACACCCATTCTCAGTGGCATCTCATTGTGGGCCAGGGGTGGGACTGGCACACTGCGGATCGAACCCCTAGCCCCTGCATCTGCCTAAGCAAGCGCTTTAATCCACTGAACCATCTGGCCGGCATTTTCTTTCTTTCTTTTTTTTTTTTTTTTTTTTTTTTTTTGTCTTTTTGAGACAGGATCTCTCTGTGCAGTTGAGGCTGGCCTTGAGCTCACTTTTGTAGCCCAGGCTGGTCTTGAACTTGCACTGATTAAGGTTCTTTTTTGGTGAAAATAAGTATTAAGGCATTAGATATTTGAGAAGCAATTAATTGTCTAAAATCTCATCTTTTATGAGACTACGTAGCCCAGCCACAAGTCTCAGGGACTTGTGGAGAGTAGTCGACCCCTGTCCCTGAAGGCTGCTGTCCTCTTACAGCTGTCGTGTGAACATGGGCCCCAGTTTCTTGAGAACCTTCTGCCCACTGCCCTTCCTGAAGCCTGGTAGCAGCGTTGGTTTGGTGCTGGGACCCAGGTAGCAGCTGGAAGTTGGTTTTGGGGGCCTAAGTTTCTTCCTCCATGAGAAGCTGTTTGTTCTTTATATTCATGGGTGAAGAATGGATTGCTTTTGGGCAGGAATCAGCAAACTTGGACATAGAGGAGAAGAGGCTGTCCCCTCATCAAATCTGTCCAGAAGTCATGCGGAGCCTTCAGTTATTTTTGTCTTCTGTGTCTTGGAAGCGCCACCCCCTCTGGCTGGAGGCAGGCCCAGCGCTTTCCCTCAACTGTCCCCAGCCCTCCGTCCTGCACACCCAACACCCTGAGAACGTGTCTCCTTTTCAGAGCTGCCACCCGGCCTGGCACAGCCTGCTGCTGCCTAGAGTGTGTCCCACGCCCACCCGCCAGCCGCTTAATCCTGGTGGATCCTGGGCCACCTGGCAGCATGATGGCATCAGGCAGCCAGGGCCACAGCCTGTGACAGCTGCGCGGCCACAGCCTTGCTAGCTGAACCCAAGCTTCCTAGAAAGCCTGCCCACGCTCCTCGCCCGCCCGTCCCTCTGTAACCTCGCGGAATTTGTTCCTTTTTTCAGCATTGCGTCTCCTCCCTCTTTCACACTCTCCTGCTCGCAGTGCTTCAGCTGCTCCCTTGTCCCCAGGCCTTTCCTTTTGTTGTTGACTGGCTGACACAAGAGCCTGCACCCCTCGAGGTGGCGCTGAGGGCTCTTCTTCCAGTTCCAGTTTCCCCTCCTGGGATGGGAACCACTGCAGGTTCTGCTGTCATTCCTGGAGCCCCCCTGGCTGTCCTGGTTCCAGGCCTCCTGTGCCCTGTCTCAGATAGTCTCATCCCTTGCCTGTGCTCCCTGATACAAGAAGCCAAACACGGTCATTGTGGGAGTTGCAGAGATGTTCTTTTTTTTTTTTTTTTAAATAATTTATGTATTTTTTTATTTGTTTGCTTGTTTGTTTCGTTATTTATTTATTTAGTGGCTGGCTCAGCCTGCCCTGGTGGTGGGGCTGGCACAGCATGTGGTGCCGGGAATCGAACTGCAGTCCTTGCAGTTGCCTGAGCGTTCCTAAGCAGGCGCTTTAGCCCACTGAACCATCTCGCCGGCCCCAGGATGTTCTTTTTGAGACAGGATCTCTTTATGTAGCCCAGGCTGGCATCAGGCTCACAGTGATCTTCTTGCCTCTGCCTCCCAGAGCTGGGACCAGGTGTGTACTGCCACTGTAGGATCTGTTGGCCTCTCGTTGTGGTCTGTTGTACCCAGGGAGAAACAGCAGCAGGAGTAAAGAAAAGACAGACAAGAAGACAAGAGCTGGGCTGGGTGGTGACTCCTCTGCCTGGTTGGCAGAACAGCCCCGGAACAGTGGGAAGGGCCTTTGTTTAGGCCTTTACAAAGCTGCAAGGCACAAGGTTGTCTGGCAACCAATGGCCCCCAATGTCCAGGCGGGTGGTGGTCTCAAGACTGAGGTAGCTTGGCTGCTTCGGGCAGTGAGGCCTCATCCTGCCCTCATATGATCAGTTTCAGCTTCAGTAGTTCCCAGCACTACTACTCCTGGCTTGGAGAAGAAATTGGACTTCCCTTTTGATTTTTACTTAAAATGCCATCCAGAACTCCAGTGCTCGCTTTTGATTAGTTTGCTTGTTTAACCTCTTACTGTGTAGCCCATGCTGGCCTCTAACGCAGGATACCCCTCCCTCAGCGCACGCTGCCATGCTCACTGCAGTGCTGTCTTGAAGTTGTAGGCAGTTGTGCCATCAGTGCCCAGTCTTCTCTGGCTGTCGGATGTTTGGGCCGTTTCAGTTTGCGGCTCTTCTTTGGAGGCTGCGGCTGGTTTCTCAGCCCTTGCTGCAGCGTGGGGAGCAGTTGTCTCAGGTAGTGGCCCTTGGCCACGCCTAGCTACTCTCAGGGTTAGCAGCCACTGACCCAGAGCCACCCTGGTCAGCACTTACAACCTTCCAGGAGCTGCCTTCTCTGGAGCTTGTCCCTGCACCCATGGCTTCCAGGGCACTCAGAGCAGGGATGAGGCCAGGGCCCAGCTTCCCGTGTGTACACATACACACACACACACACACACA
>PVKN010010147.1:0-22983 GCA_004027915.1 Capromys pilorides
TATACAGCTACTTTGTCTTAGTTCATTGAGAATAAAAGTTTGTACTAATATTGCTTAGACAAGGTATCAGATCTGTATCTTGTCCTCTGAATAACTACTATGAAGACAACAATATGCATGGTATTAATTTTCTTTTTATGGCTGGCTCAGCCTGCTCTGGGGGTGGGGCTGGCACAGCATGTGGTGCTGGGGATTAAACCACGGTCCCTGTGGTTGCCTAAGCTTGCCTAAGCAGGCACTGTAGACCGCTGAACCATCTCACTAGCCCCTGCATTGTATTAATTATTGTAACCATCCTACTAACTTGTTTTGAAACTGTTTCATTGCTATTTCATCTTTTTTTCTCATTAAAATGAATAAAAAGATATATTAAAAAACTGCAAGTGAGGCCCACAGCGGTTGTTGCGTGTCACGCCCCTGCAGCTGCAGGGCATGCTGCACCGAAGATCTGACCGGCTCCTAGGCTTGGAGACTTACGGTGTGGCTTCTCTACGTTAGGCCACTTCCAGTTAACCAGGCCCTAGGCCCACTGATTTTAGCTAAGTTTTGCCTCCTGGTTAACCGCCCCCTAACTAGTTAGTAAAACACTACTTGGAAGCTAGTATAACAAAGCACAAGCTAACTGCTTACTTACATCCATGGTGGGCTAACTCCCTTAACTTCCATCCTGAATTTTGGCAGCTGAGCCAGCCTCGCACACTGCCTCCTACCTCTCCCCTTCGCTCAGCTCCTTGGGACCACTTCTTTGACTCTGGAGACACTGCTGGTTGCTGTAAGTGCGCACGGCATGCAGCCTTGCAACCCACGCACCCTGCCGGCGAGGCTCACCAGCTCTGCGTGCTGCATCCACACCCAAGTCACCGTGCTCACTGTGCCCCATCCCACAGCCTAAGCCTCTACCCAGTCTTGTTCCCTGCTTCCGCCCGGTTTTCTACTGAGGTCAATAATATAACCATTCCAGAGATGTTTGTGTTTTAAGTGAATGTAAAAAAAAAAGGCAATGTGTAACTTGTTTCGAACTATTTTGTTGTCCAGAATTTTTGAGTTAGGATTTTTAAGTCCCTCTTTCTGGTAGCTTTTTTTTTTTTTTTTTTTTTTGTGGGACCAGGGTTCGAACTCACAACCTTGCACTTGCCGGGCAGGCACTCATAAGTCCTTTCTGATTTGCCTCCCTTCACGTCACTGTGCTCCTGAGCTGCTTAGGTCACACGGCACACAAGAAGTGTCTGGAGTCCCTATTACCTAAGGTCCCTGATCTGGTACCCAGCCCACCACAATTCGGTCAGAACCCAATGCACCTCGCTGCTCCTGCCCCACGACCCGTTCTCAGAGCCCTTCTTCATGTGCTTGTCCTGGCCACAAAGCCCCCTTTGTAGACCCTGCATATTTATTCCTACCCAATGTCCCAAGTCTCTACTTAGATTAGAAGACTGTTCCTTCCCTGAGTGGAACACACACACTTTTACTCCTACACAGAACTTACTGTCTTTAGTACTTTAAATATTTACCCTTTTAGTATCCACGGTAGCCAAACGACGTTCCAGTGGCTTTGTGCTGCATTTAGATCACATGCCATCTCTGTGCTCCAGCTCTCAAGCTGAGTTTAATTGCGCATCTGCCAGCCTCTTCTCTATCAAGCCCTAATTAGTTGTTCATTCCTTAGTAAGAAATAAAACTGAGAATGCATTTCCATTTATCTAAGAGGAAAAAGTCAGTCGAAAAGTTTTCAATGAGATTCCTTTCATTACTTTTAACTCAGGTAATATTGAACAAGAATGAAAATTGTGCCACACAGCACCTCAGACTCCAGCCGGTGAGCCTCTCTTCTGTTTCAGAGGGTGGATGGGGGCAGTCACTGCTCCTGCCTGACTCCTGGCCTCGTGGAGGGGGGAAGGTAAGACTCATCTGCTAGGAAGGCCTCGGGCCCGATCATGAGCTCTTTCAGAGCCTTCCCATTCTTTTCCTGTCTCGTGAGTGGTAGTGTCCATATACACTGATATTTCTTTTTTTGGATACTAAGGAGTGGACTTTCACCATTTTGTAATTAATAAAGGCACAAATCGGTAAGCAGATACATTCTTTGGCCAGAAAGTAGAATACAAGAATGCTATAGATGCTGAACATGGTGGCACACACCTGTAACCCCAGCAGTTTGGGGGCTGAGGCAGGAGGACTGTGATGAGTTTGAGGCCAGCTTGGGCTACAAAGTGGTTCAAAGCCAGCCTGAACTACATAGTGAGACCCTGTCTCAATATGACAAAAAAATAAAAAAGAAAGAAAGACGAAGAAGCAAGAGAAGAACGCTGCAGTCACACATACTTGGCTCTCTTCTTCACCATGGCCTTTGTGAGCTACGCTTGGGACGCAGCAGTCAGGCCATCAAATGCTCGTGCAACTGTGTTCTAAGGATAGGGCGGACTTTCACCTCCTCCCTCCCCAGGTTAAGAAAGAGATGTAATTAGGCGAGAACTTACAATTCTGCGAGCTGGCACGGTGCTCCGGGGTGCTGCTGTGTGTGCTGTGCCTGGCCCCTCGCTGTAGTTCCCCACATGCCCTGTCATGCCCTGTCATGCCCTGCCCTACCTTCTTTGTCTCTCCTGGGTCCCTTCCTTCAGCTGTGTCACCTTCTCAAACCTTGATCATTGCCCAGTCCAAAGGACATTTCTGCTTTGATCTGTGTTCTAACAACACAAAACTTTTCTTTTCTTGGCAGTTATTCTTTCGCTATATATGCATTGTTAAAGTTGTGTCCCATTGGCTGGCAGCCTCCCCAAGGGCTGGCTGTGTTACCTGAGCTACTGGACATCCTGTGTCTCGTGCAGTGGCTGACGCAAAGGCCACCATGTAACTATGGGTGACATGAACACCTCCCACTTTCACACTTTAAGGTAATAGTTAGAGTGCCTTCATTTGGCTTTCTAAATTATACTGTGCCATCTTTTTTTTTTTTCTTTTTAAGTGTATTTGGTGCCGGGTCTCACTATATAACGTGGACGCACAGTGATCCTCCGGTTTTCAGCCTCCCCAGCGCCGGCATTACAGGTGTGCACCACCACACCCCGTCTCAGTGGCTGCCGGCTCAGTGTGCCCAAGGTGGGGCCTGTGCAGCCCGCGGTGCCGGGGACTGGGCTCTGGTCCCTGCACTTGCCCAAGCAGGCGTTTAGTCCACTGAGCTGCCTCACTGGCCGCAGTGAGCTATCTTGAGGGAAGGACTATCTTAAATCACTTCAGGGTTTTTAAAACTTAGTGTATTTATTTGGTTTAGTTTTTCAGAATTTCAGATTTTCACACCTCTCCTAAATCTTGTCTTCCATTATGCTATTGGTCAACAGATCCTTAAACATCAATGTCATTACTGGGAAAGAGCCGGATGTCTTGGCAGGCGAGGCGGTGTAGCTAGGGTGACCTTGTGAAAGGAAAGGCCTGGCTGTAAATGAGGCGCCGTGCCTTAGCAAGGCCCCTGTGGGGCTGGCCTCTGCTCTCTGTGCCTCTGTGCAGTGGCCTCTGTGTGTGCAGTGTAGACAAGGTGCCCCCATGAACAGGCACCCCCTGGACAGGGCGCTGCCGTGGACAGGGCACTGCCGTGGACTGGGCGCTGCCGTGGACAGGGCGCTGCCATGGACAGGGCGCTGCCGTGGACTGGGTGCTGCCGTGGACAGGGCGCTGCCGTGGACAGGGCGCTGCCGTGTACTGGGTGCTGCCGTGGACAGGGTGCTGCCATGGACAGGGCGCTGCCATGGACAGGGCGCTGCTGTGGACAGCATGCTTCTGTGGACAGGGTGTTCACATTGACAAGGTGCTCCCATGGACAGGGCACTCCTGTGGACAGTGTGCTCCTATAGACAGGGAACTCCCATGGACAGAGTGGTATGGTGGATAGGGTGTTACTGTGGACAGGGTGCTACTGTGGACAGCACACTCCCGTGGACAGGGCGTTCCTGTGGGTGGAGTGCTCTTGTGGGCAGGTGCTCCCATGGACAGGACACTCCCCATGGACAGGGTGCTCCCATGGATAGCATGCTCCTATGGATAGGATGCTACTATAGATGGATAGGGCGCTCCTGTGGGCAGGGTGCTCCCATGGACAGGGTGCTCTCACGGACAGGGTGCTCCTGTGGGCAGGGCACTCCCATGGACAGGGCACTCCTGTGGACAAGGCGCTCTTGTGGGCAGGGCACTCCCACAGACAGGATGCTCTCAGGCCTCCCATTCTAGTGTCACTCTGACCTTCGCAGCTGCCTCACCCTTTGCCCACCATGGCAGAGCCCGATGTTGACCAGGAGTGGCCAGCAACCTGCAGTGGTCACTGCCTGTGCCCTGTAAGCCACAGCGAGCTGGCGAAGGTCCATCTGCTGCACCCTCCGCAGGGGCCGTCTGTGCTCCCATCTGTCTCTGCAGAATTCCGATTCTGGATGCGTGGTGGTCACTGCCCAGCTAGGGAGGGGTGGGAACACGCACACCCAGGCGCACCCTCCTGCTACCCTTCTAGACCCCTGCCTGCAAGGCCAGCTGAGGCAGGCCGGCAATCGCTGGCCGTTGCTGTAGGGTTAACATTCTTGTTCTTTTCCAGTTTTGAAATTTTGTCCCAACTTTTAAAGGTGATGGAGGTGAGGCCATCCCCTTTCTGCCCCTGACCTGATGCTGCAATGCGTGGAGCCATGGCACCATCCAGTACCTGGATGGAGAAACGTGACTGTGAGGCCAGTGTGTAAGGATGGCAGAGGGGAGGGAAGGATCCCGGGTCTGACCATTCTTTCACGGAAGTGGCTGAGTTCTAGTCTTGGGATGGCCTGTCTCTGGACTTGGAGAACTGAAGTCGCAGGGTTGGGCGGGGCTGGGCTGGGCCGGGGCAGAGGGAGGGGAGGAATGTGCGCTGCTGATGGGACCCAGGGACCTCTCACCTGCCCTCTGAGAGCCCTTCCATGTGCATGTCTAGTGCCATGTGATCATGGCCTGAATTAAACATTCACGCTGGGGCGCTTCCACCCTTTCCTTGTAGCTGGACTGAACGGCCTCTGGGACCACAGTGGTGAGTCGCGCTGGCTGGGCCTTCTGGCTCCATGCCCACTCCATCCTGACTTCCTCTGTCCCTGCTGCCAGCGCAGTAGAGGCTGCAGCCTTGTGTCCCTGATCCCGGTCCCGCAGCGCCACCGTGCATCTGGAGTGAGCTCTGAGTGGCTCCGAGGGGTGTGAACAACACAGACCTTAGGGATCAGGCCTCCAGGACCAGAGGGAGGAGGTAGCTGGAGCTTCGAAGGGCCAGCACTCCAGACCTACATTTTACAACAGTTATTTTCAAGGAGAGAAGCTAGAATCCTTGTGAGAGAAAGGCTGTCCAGAGTATAGGAGTTTCTTAGAGCAGGACAGTGAGAGAGCAAGCACGGTAGACCCAAAAAGGGGTGCTGCGACTCAGGCCTGAGGACTGCACCCCCACAGCGGCCCACAGCCACGAAATGCAGCGATGGGTGGAGCTGTTCCACCAGGAGTCGCCCGCTCACTCAGAAAGGTTGCCGTGCAGTGGGAAGGAATTTGCTCCTCTTCTGAAATATCTGTGAAGAATGACATATGCTGCCAGCGAGGCTTGGCCCTTGTTCCAGTTCTTGACACGTCTTCTAGAACCCGACGGTGGCTCTCTTCCTTGGAGTCAAGGCAGAGGGAGAAGACGCAGCGCTCGCATGCTGGTGAAGCACGAGGCAGGAGAGGGAGGGATCACTCACAGATTGGCTAGAGCATATTTATCAGCATCAGCGCCATGCCTGGTATCAGCAGAAGTGCCGGGGATACTTGTGGAACAGGACAGAGAAGCACCTGACTGCACAGGGCTCAGATTTCGGTGAGCAGGCGGGCGATAAAGAAGCAAACACAGTGCATTATTCCAGAGTGAATCACACTCACGTACAAACAGACGCCTCCAGGGTGATGCCTCGGAGAGCTGCAGGACAGGGGGGCAGAGCTGCGGGAGGGGCTACTTCAGGCAGTGGTCCCTGGTCGGGAGGTTCCTGGTGCAGTGGGGGCTCCAGTTCTGAGAAGACCTGGGAGAGGCGTTGTGCCTGGAAGGTTTATTATATGGTGCAGAAGAATGCCACTGGAAAGTCTCAGGTAAGTAACTGCGGCCTTACTTACCTTCCTGGAAGTCAGTAATGTGGGTAGTAAGAGTAGAAAAAGCAAGCAGAAGAACGAAGAATCGGAGTGGCTGTGTAATTACAGATGACTGAAGTTAGGGCAGGAGAAACCGATCTTGGATTTATTTTTTTAATTTATTTATTATTTATTTATTTATTTATTTATTTATTTATTTATTTGGTACAGAGTCTCACTGCACCACTGGGCTCATAGTGACCCTCCTGTCTCAGCCTCCCCAGTGCTGGGATGACAGGATGTGCGCCATCCTGCCTGATCTTGGCAGCTGGTACTGTGCACCTGGGGTTCAGGGAGGTGGCATGGTGTGCGGTACCCGGATCAAACCTGGGTCCTTGCACTTGCCGGGCAAGCACTTAGCCAGGCAAGTCATCTCCCCAGCCCAGATCTTGAATTTATATGTAGCGCTTTACTTCTGTAAAAGCAAACCTTTATGTAAATAAGATTAGCATCATTTAAGCAAATCGAGTGCTGTTGTGTGCACTGTTATTCCTCAGTGGTTCAGGTGTGCGGTCTGTATTGCCTGTGAAGCAGCTGCTAGCAGAGGTGTGCGGCAGGGCAGGCCTGGAACCTGGAGGGGAAGAGCTCTCCCTGGGCGCTCGCAGGACGACCGCGGGCCCTCCAAGGAGGGCAGCCACTCCCAGCCCAGTTATCTGCTGCCAAGCCGGAACTCAAACTGCACTGCCAGAGATTTAATAAGCTGATTTTTTAAATGTGAAATGCACTGGTTTTTAAAAGTTGGCAACTAACTGAAATTAACTAAACAAAGCAAAATGAAACACTATAAGGATCCAAACCAAAAAATAAAAAACCAGGAAAGAGCCAGGGCCTGAGCACGGCCTGGGCTCCCGCCCTGCTACCTCCACGGCGGGTCCGTTGTTGGAAACACTGGTTGAGGTATTTAGGTAAAAGCTGTAAATCTTGATTGTTATTCAAGTGGGGAGGTGAAAATATCCCTGGCTCTGTAGAGAGTGTGCAAAGTGGTCACTGCAGCTGTGGCCAGGGTGACCTCAGCTTCTGGTCCTTTGCTGCCTGCAGACCCTCCCTGAGCAAGCCCAGGAGGAGAAGCCGGACTCCTCCATGGACTCCAGGTCTGTGTCAGCAGATGCCAGAGCCAGTGGCTTCAACAGCTGTGTGCAGCTTACCCCAAGAGCTCCATAAGTGTGACAGACACCCAGCAGGCTCTGAGCCCCAGGAGGCCAACTACCGCGAGGAGGCCACAGAGGCCAGGCCCTGTGCGACCACCATGCCTCGGGGGCTGCAGGAAAGGCTGTTTTTTTCTATCCTCTCCTCATCAGAACCAAAGCCTTGGGTTGAAGTTTCGTTACCCATAGGTTTTGGGTAAAGTTTTAACAGAGGCATTTTAGAACTGAGTATTTCCTGAAAAGAAAATGTTGCTTAGATGTGAATTTCATCTGCGCTCTCGTCACTGCCGGCAGCCTTTCTGAGAGCCTCAGCCTCCGCCCTTCCACGTGTCAACTCGCCTGTCTAAGATTCGTAGCAACATATTTTTTAAACAGAAACTGCAATGACTAAAATGACTTACATGTGCTGAAAAATGCTCAGGTCACATGACAGAGTATCTGGGAGCTCTTTCAAGGGAAGGAAGCATTCTTAGCTCACAGGATTCCAGGCCAGAAGACCATGCCTTCATGAAGGAACTCTTAGTTCATTTCCGCATTGACTATCTTGGGTATTTTCACTTCTTTAGCAGAGTGCTCTGGTGTCTTTGGACTGGATTCGCAGAGTAATATGCTATATGGTTAGCTGCACGGAGTTGGAGCAGTTGTGGAGATAAATGAACCGATGATCAGATGGTGCTCTCCCGTCAGTGTGGCAGTGCCAGCTGCGAGGGCTGGTGGGGGCTGCTCACACATCTGGGACAGGGGTCACACTAAAGGCAGCAGGAAGGAAAGGAGAAAGGATGCCGAAGGTGAAGTGTTACCTACAAGAAAACAAAATGCATTCAAAACCTAAGGATTGACCTCATTATTTTTATTTTGTGTAAACGTTTTCCTTATGCTAAAAGCAGTAAATTCCTTGAGTAATTAAAAAACAAAGTTCCCAAATCAAATAATTATCATATTTCCAAACCAGTATCTCTTCTTGTTCAGTTATTTTACATGATTTTTACCAACACCTGTATCCTTTGAATTTACAACCAAGCGATTTTTGTGGAGATCAGCTATGGGCAGAACTCCAAAGCATGCGCGGGAAGGTAACTTGAGTAACTAGAAAGCCCTCTTCTCTCAGTTATCTGTAATTCACACTTGACAGTGGGTGAAGCTGTGTTGATGTTGAGAGACCATGGAGGATATTGTGGAGGTAGATAGGGATGGAGACCTGACCTGCCTTCTTCAGGACGGAGAAGCACCAGCCCTGAAGCCAGCCTGTGAGCCCGCAGGAAGCTTCCTTCCACAGGTGACCGATATATTCTTTCTCTGTTGTAAACTATGGCTTCGTTTCACTACCTGCTGAAATAACAAGAACAGGCAGTAATTCTTCAGCCTCAGGTTGTTCATTAGGCTCGACTGGGGTCTGGGAGGAAGTGCGGGTCACCTGAGCTGAGCCTTGCTGAAGCCACTCCACTCCTTCCAGCCAGCAACACAGGTTTCCTAGGGGTGGTGCCCTATCATTCCCGGGAATCTGGAGTCTTAGGAGTCTGGATCTTCATGGGCGCCAGGTGAGCACGCGACCCAGTTCCAGTCCCAGAAAAGGAGATGAAGAGGAAATTCCTTGGGAAAAGAAAATGTCTTCTGGGGCCTCTCCTGCGATGCTGCGGCCCCCCTGTTCTATGACCGCAGGTAGGGCTTGGGGCACAGAAAGAGCAAGAATCTCAGAAACTTTAAGGAACACCTGATGCCACTGAGTTTCAGAGGGACTCCCAGACTTGGCAAGTGGGAAAACAAACTTCTGTACACTTAAAATATTCCAACTTGGCCTTACAGCTAAAAGCACTTCTGCTGATCAATCCAGCAAGAAAAAATCATGCTAACAAGACAGGAGCAACAGCAACGCCGGCTGCATCACTGCATCCCATTTCTCTTCTGCCACACACAGGCCAAAGTAGGAGGTCCAGACACAGGCACTGCCTCTGCAGTGCTGAGGGACACAGAAGTGCCCCACAGCTCACAGCTGACAGGATTGGGTGCTGAAGCACTCTGAGATCTGCTTAGCTCAACTCTTAAAGCCCACTTTTACTTGGAGTGAGGCAAACAAAATGATACTGATGAAGTGTCACGGAAGACTATTCTGGAGTGATAAAACCTGACAGATGTGCAAAGCCTTCTCCTGCGGCCCCTCCTCCCTCCAGCCTGTGTTTGCTCTGCATCATTATTAATCTGCCACAGTGATGACTGACTTTTTGCTCCATAATTTTGGGCATGATTATTTGAGCAGTCCTGTGCCCATGTTCAACAGCACTAAATCTTAGAAGAGCACAGGTGCAGAGAGCCCTTCACTCGTCCAATTTGTAAGGAAATTCCGAATAATTTAGTATAAAATGATACTATATCAACTCAAGTACAATTGAATGGAAGGCCAACAAGACAGGAAAAACACAAGAAAGATCTACCACTGCCGTATAAAACAGGAGATTTTCATTTATGAATAGAAACCAAGCAGCAAAGCCAAGTTGGCTTTTTCAGCTGTTGGCACCCAAAGACCAGTCATCACCAGGGAGAGGGAACACTACATACTTGAGAAATGAAAACTTAGAGTGAAAACTGATTTCCTGTGTTCCCAGTGTCATTATAAGAAGCCAAATTTTAGAGACACAAGGCACAGCCGCAGGCTGGGCGTGCCTTCATGTGGAGACGCAGAAGCACAAGCAAATCGATGGTGTGCATGCGGCTTGCAAACCAATTGTCTCTTCTGCTTCACCCTTCAGCTCCCACGTCCAGTTGCTTTCGACTCTCCCCTGAGCATTTGTTTTTAATTGGCATTAAATTTCTGCCTCATTTGTACTTAGATTCCATCTTCCCACCAGTCATTTGATAATAAAATGAAACATTTATAGACACTGGTATTGCATTTTGGCTAAAGATGTCCTACTGTTAGAACTGGATTTGCTAACAGGGTTTTTTTTTTTCTCTTTCTCTCCCTAAACTATAATGGAAAAAGACAGATAGAGAGAGCCAGTATGGCTGGGAATGTGGAATATGTTTCCTCATAAAAACAGTGGTAAAACAATCGAGCTGGAGGGTAGCCTCTTTCAAAATACATGTTAGTTTCTGGTAAATTTTTATAATATCCTAGATTAGCAAAACCATGCACTAACACCCTGAAATGGAGCTTCTCCACTGGGCACGTGTTACATCCAGAAGTTGTCTTAGTCCCTTGCTTGCTGCTGGGACAGAATATTCACCACCTGAAAGTTGAAGGGGGAAGGTTTATTTTCACTCCGTTTGTAGTGGTTCAGTCCAGCTTGGCTGCTCCACAGCAGATGGCAAGACAGCATGGCAGAGGGAACAGCAGAGGAAGACACCGTGCATGGCATGGCGGGCAGGAAACAGCATGGCCTCCTGCTTTCCCTTTTCATTCTGTCTCAGCTACAAGACTACTGGGTGGCATCACATACATCGAGGGTGGGCCTTCCCTCTTCAGTAAATCTGTCACCCGCACCCAGCACCATGCCGAGCCAGTCATCAGACTAATCCCTCATCACACACCCATGACCCACTCATTTCCAAAAGCCCCACCAGTGAGAACTCAGGCCTTGGGGGTCATCTAGATCCTAGCCATAACATGGATCTACTCAGAGGGAGAGATCTGAAATCCATCTGCTCTACTCTCTCCTCCAGTAATAGTTTGGATGTCAAGCATCTCCACAGGTCCGTGGTTAACATTTGCTATTTTGTGTGGTGGCCACATCTTTAAGCAGTTGGACCTAGAGGGAGCTCTTCACATCCCTGTGGCTGCCGCCAAGGTGAATATGGGACCCCACCACTCCTCCTCTTTTTTGCTTCCCATCCATGAAGTGAGTGGGTCTGATCATCTTGCTCCTCAGTGGAAAGGTACAAGCAATGGACCTGCCTGATGTTGAACTGGGACTTCTAAAAGTGTGAACCAAAGTAGTTCTTGTCTCCTCATAAACCATTGTCTCTGTTGTCTATTATAGTGGCAGAGAGCTGACTAACAAACCCTTAGTATGAGGCTTAGATCAGTTAGTGATGCAGTGGAAAACCTACACTCACTGTAGGCTTTGTGGCAAGCTTTCTCAAATGTTGGAGTCTAATTTCCTTATTAAAAATAAAAAAGGGCTCATGGCCTCAGAGTTTCTGTGACAGTGCATGAGCTAATGCTTGAGAAAGATTTTATAAAATGCTGAGCATTCTAAACACTTATCCATTCCTCCTGCAGCAACAGACTCGCTGTCACATCACTATGTAGGGAATCACTTACAACTACCCCTCACCTGTCTCAGCTATTATGCTCCAAGTAGTTTAGCTGAAGGAAAGAGAAGCTGCTGGGGTCAGTCTTGAGAAGCCCAAACTTCCAGCCAGCAGTGGTAAGCAGCCCTTCTGTGTATACCAGAAAAGCCGAAGCCCTTCGCAGCTTTCCACCCATCCATGGATGAAGGGGAGGTGGGAGAGACCTGCTACACAGTTCTCCAGCCTGCCTCAGTCACTTGGTTTTGTCTCTGTCCTCAGGCTTGTGTTCATTCCTGAAAACTCCACTAAGAAGAGACTATTATGTGAGGAGCCCAGCTTTTATTAAACATAACATTTGGAGATGGGGAATATGCCAACATATAACAAGAGAAAGTAAAATTAATCATTAGAAGATTGTTTTAAACTGAGCTGTCTCTCCATCTGTAAATATTTCTGCATTTCTTCTACTTAATTTCTCTCTAAGACTTCCAAAATACCCATTTGTAACTTTATTCCAACTCACTTGCAAATTGTTATTAATATATTGTGTGGAACATTTTGTTTCTTAATTTTCTCTTTCCAGTCTGTGCATAAGGACCTTGCCATCACTTAAAAATATTAAAGTATCCATTGCACTGCCTTGCAAAATGGCAGACTAGGACAAAGGAATTGAAATCAGAGTTCATTTTTATACAGCCTGAAGCATATGACCTCCCCTATACTTTTAAGATGTTACTACTTTTTCCTAATTCTGCAGACAAGGAACCCAAAGCCAGCCTTATTTTTTCAATTTTTATTTTATGTATTTGGTGCAGGGTCTCACCATAGAGCTTAGACTCCTAGTGATCCTCTTGTTTCCAGCCTGCCCAGCACTGGGATTGCAGACATGTGCCACCATGCCCAGACTCAGTGGCAGGCTCAGGGCACCTGAGGGTGGGGCCGGCATGGCCTGTGGTGCCAGGAATGGAACTCCCATCTTGCGCTTGCCTAAGCAGTAGCTTAGTCCGCTGAGCTATCTTGCCAGCCGTCCAGCCTTATATCTAGTCACTTGTTTCTGCTTCTCTAATACTGTGTTAAGGATGAAGAACTGAATATAAATTAAACCTAAATAACATTCGGATCTAAAATTAAGTCAACTGAGAAGCTATCTAATCAAAACCAGAAGTAATAACTACCACTGTTGGAAACCAGCCGGAGCAAAGGCGTGTGCGTGCTCCCCCTTCTCTGGCCTTCGCCGATTCTGTGGACCTCCACAGCCACTCACGACGGCTCAGTCCACCTTTGTACTTATTCATCCTGCTCTTTATTTGACTTTGAGTGCCACGGCTTGGAGGAAAATTGGTATTTCTACTTTCATATCTAACAGGAATTTATGAGTCCATGTCAAATATTCATAGTTAGTTTATGATAGTGCCAACACTGTTGTTTCTCTTTTCTTTTGGAAAGTCTCAAATTATTCGGGTTTTTTGTTTGTTATTTTTTAAATATTTGGGAAAATTCAACATGATTTTGTGGCATAAGGTTAAAGAATTTGGAATGTCATGTTCTGATCTTATTACTCTCCTCAAATTTCTAAAAGATATTGAGCAATTTTTCAAATTTTTTTCATTCTCTAAAACTTTGCTTGAAATTTGGGGTAGTGTCTAGCTTATACAGACAAGACAATAAGGGAGAGACTATTTTAAAGGACATTGTAAGGGATTTGGTAATATGCAAAATTGAAAGATTTTTATGTATATGTTCTAATTATGAATCATTATATGTAAATCTTAATTGAGCTCAGTGTAAGAGGACTTTAATTTATATTCCAACTAATCTTAATCATGTGAAAAAGTACTTAAAGCAGAAATAGTTTCATTTTAAAAGTTATTCGTATGCATAAAATAAACTTTCTAGAAGTTTGTCACGAAAAATGATACTTAGAAAATATTTTCATTTCATTCAAAATCTGTAAAAGCGCGTGGCTGCGCCGCTGCTAGTTTCGCAGCTCTGGGCGTCGCCCATGACGGCTTCTCTGGGGCCTGAGCGTGTCCGTCTCCCCCTCCTCCTCCACTGGGTAGTCAGTGGTTTCCCATCTCGTTGCCGGCTCTGGTCGTGGTGTAATCTGACCTAGCGCTCTGCTCATTGCTCTCTTTAGCATAACTTCCTAAAGACTCTCCAAGCCACACCATTCAAGTGACCGTGGCTACTGGGCCTTTACTATTAACTTTCATATGCTCCAGAGAGCTAATATACTAGGTGACCTAGAAGATACAGTGCTCCGGGGACAACGGAAATTAAAATGGACGCAGCATGCAGCAGAATGAATTCATGGGCCAAACAGCAGAAGGGGAAAGAGGAGCCGAGGACGAGCGGGGAAGCTCCCTACGGAGGAACGAGGAACGGTGTGCCGAGCTGGGTGCTGCAGTTTCGCGCCAGGGTAGGGAAGCAGCGCCATCCCCGCAGCCCGGGCGTGGCGGGCGTGGAGCACGGGCACCGCGGAGCCGCGCTGGTACATCCGCCGCAAGTGCTGCGGCTGGTCTTGATTTCACGGCCTGTCCCTGCGAGGTTCAGACGTCTCTCTCCTGCCCCCCAACTCGATGCTTCTGCTCCAATCTCTGGGAGATTTTCTCAGCTGAACCTTCCAACTCGTCTGTTATTTTTATTTTATATCTTTTTAATTTTTTAAAAAAATTTAATCTTTATTACCTTCCTGATTATAAAAATAATACATGCTGATATTATGATGTTATAATAATGCAGCTGGGTGTAGCGATGCCCGTCTACAGCCCCAGCACTCTGAGAGGCTGAAGCAGGAGGATCGTCAGGAGTTTGAGGCCTGCCAGGAACACAGTGAGAGCCGGTGCAGCCTGAAGTACACAGCAAGACCCTGTCTCAAAAGGAAAGCACCAAAACCAAACATGCTAGCTACAAAAGTCTCACATTACGGAAAGCGAAAAAACCAAAACCTGCCCAGAACCCTAGCCTCAGAAATGACTCTGTGTAAGTATTCTTCCACATTTTAAAAAATATAGTAGTAGATTATATATGCATATGCTATTCTGTTCTGAGATAAGTTTTCAAATAATTTTAAGAAATAATTCAACTGACCAATTTCTCCAAAAAGCTTCAAGCTTTAGTTTTCAAAGATTCAATTACATGGTAGGTGGGAAAAACTAAGTTTTACCATGCATTTTTTTAAATTTTTATTTTTCTTTGTTATTATTATGGCTGGTTCAGCCTTCCCTGGGGTTGGGGAAGGCACAGCATGTGGTCCCAGGGGTGGAACCGCGGTCCCTGCAGCTGCCTAAGCTTTCCTAAGCAGGCTATTTAGACTACTGAACCACCTCGCTGGCCCCTACCATGCATTATTAAATATTATTCCAAGTATCAGAGGTAAAATCAAATCCTAAAAATATAGGAACTCAGAAGTTCAGAAAATCCAAGTTCCTTGTCTAAACGAAAAGTTCTAAATTCCAATTCCAGCAAGCATCAGGAAACAGCTTTAGAATCCTAACGTGGAGACATCGTCACTTCCTTAACAGGAAGCGCAGCTGTGGACGCGTGTCTACGGATCTTCTCTTCCAAGAACGTGAGGGCTGGACCCAGAGATGAGCTCTGCTGTTGCAACTGGTGAAGGACAACTTGGATCCGGCTTCCACCGCTTGGTCTGCAACGCTTTCAAGACCTCCTCCATCTGTGTTAGAGACTTTTCCATTTCAACGCTGTTTTCAAGATTAAAAAGCTCTTTGTCTTCTGACACAATTTGCTTTTCCTGGAAACCTAGGCATAGCTCTGCATGGCTTTCACGCTGAGGCAGAGCAGGTTCCTCTTGTAATCCGGGTGCCTGCGAGCGCGCAGCGGTACAGCACGAAGGCTCAAGAACGCAACCATTTTCGTTTTTCCACTGGAATGCTCATGCACTTCTGCAGCAGCTGGTGGAGGTTTGAGTCTTCCAAGAGCGCCCCGCCCAGCAAGGAGGAGCCGTTCCTCTTTTCCTTGTGGTTACACGCCCAGGGAGTGGAGGAACATCCACTACCAGAGTGCAAAGACCAAGCAAAGTCCCCTGCGTCTCTGGGCACCTGAGGAAAAACACCTCATATCTTTAATTTCCAAGAACTCTTGCTTACCCAGGTTTATACTAACTTCACCTGCCCCGGGGACGCTGATCGTCAAGTGTTCTTCTCTGACGTTGGTTTGCTCACTCAGCATCTACTTCGTCCTCCCGTCTTTCTGTTTGAAAACCCACTCCCAGGAGAGTGTGCATTCAGATAGCTGGCAGCTGTCATCGGCAGCTCCGCTGTGGGAACAGAGAAGCAAAGCACCCCGCAGAAGGTCAGAGGGATTGCTGACCCCCCCACTTCTCAGGACCCTGTCCTCCAAGCCACAGGAGTTCCCTGAAGAACTTCGGGTTCAGAATCTGGGCTGTACTCCTCAGTGACAGGCACCATCCATCCCCTGATGAATTCCTCCAGTCTTCCTTGGGGGCTAAGCAATGACTTTCAGACTTCTAGGAACATTCTTTTCTGAACTTTTCTGATAGGGCTTGGAGTGGGGCTAGAGTGGGATGCGTCTATATGTTCAGTCATCCGTCTTTTCCTGAAAGTGGCAGGGCCTTCAGTTGGTCTTCTGTGTGCAGGTCTGTCTAGGTTAACTAGAGGTGGAGATTGGTCTCTCAGCTTCGTAAGCGTCGGGAAGCCTCATACAGTTGTGCTCCCTGATGCCTCTTTCATTATTGGGCGCCTCTGTTATGTAACTCATCTGGCTCCTCAGCCGCAGAGGACCAATGCTAGCCCTCGAGCTATTCCTCCTGAAGGAGCTGTGCAGCTCTGTGCGTGGGAGGTGGAAGGCGCTTAGCGCCAGCCCTTCCTCTTTGCTCCTTTTGCAGCATTTGCTGCCTTGAAAATAGACCAGAAGATGAAAACCATGTGTAAGAAGCGAACAGTGGACAGAAGCCCAGAGTCGGACAGACTTTTGGTGGCAGTGAGTCCCCGTAAGTTCCCTACCTGATGAGGTACCTTTACATCCTCAGCTACATGTGTCAATAAGTTATCACTTATGTCCCTAAACACCAGGCAAATCAGGTTTCTTCTTCCCACTGAAAGAATCCGGATGAGTCCCCCAAAGAAGCAAGTTTCTTGGTACTAAGAACGTGAAAGTGATTTTTATCAATGTAACCGGAATAAAATTTTTACATTGCCTCACAAATTACAGTTGTTTAAAAAAATGACTATCAATGACTACTTAAGTATTTTTCCTATTGAATAAAAAATGGACCTCAAATACACAGAATCATTCCTGCTAATCTCCACAAATATATCTGCATTAAAAAGATTTCCACCTCAAGTTCTCTTCCCTTACATAAATCCTCATGAGTTGAATTTAATGAATGGAGTCTTTCAAGGTTAAATGTTTCTATAACTCTTTCTCAAGATTTTGGTGCTAGCTTGTTTTATATTTGGATGTCAAAATAATTTGACATGCAAGTATTAAATTCAGAATTGCGACACAAACAGTAAGGTTCAGTGTTCATAGTAAGGGGTAACTAAGTAATTAAGCTATTCCTGTAATCTTCTAAATGTTGGGAGCCCGCTGAAGCTGCAACTGATCCTGTGTGGGAGGGCAGCATGAGGCCTCATTACCTCTGCAGTCCAGCTACCCCAGTCTTGAGAAAAGCATGCTGCCTGGACGTGGAGGGCTGTTAGTCACTAGGCAACCTTGCCTCGCGTGTCACCAACTGTACAAATGTGTAAATCAACGTCCATACTGGTGTTCCTGGGTGGAGGAGCCACCACCTAACCAAGGCCTTGTCTTTTCGTTGGTCTTTTCCGCATTCCTGCTGCCCTTTCTCGCTGGCACAACGGATCACGGTGAGACCTGCTGATCCTTCATCTAGATGTGCAATTTTATGAGAACATTCGCACAGTATTTGCAGATTAGTAAACGCTCACACTTCTAACACCGCCCCCGCTCCTGATCACACTTACAGTCCTGGTGATAATGGTGCAGTGGATGGCTACTTTGGGTACAGGGCCAGAGCCCAGGGTTGTGCTGCCTGGTCAGGTGTCCTTGGGCTTTCAGAAGAGGTCCGGGCAGACCAGCCACAGGTACCCAGCAGCGCTCCAAGGTGGTCTCAGCAGCGTCCATCCTGCCGCAGGTTGTCTCCCTGGTGGACACTCGAAATATAGGCAGTGGCTCTGTCCTTCCCCAACCCCCTACACACACCTTCCCTAGGCTCCTGGCCCTTGGGGAAAGCTGCTTTAATTGGCTACAAGACCCCTGAATCACAGTCTTGATCCTCCACAGTCACACTAAAGTGAGCCCTTTCTATATTTTCTTTTCTTTCATTCATTCATTCATTCATTCTTTCTTTCTTTCTTTTTTTTTTGGGGGGGGGCAGTGTTCAAATTCACAACCTTGCATTTGCCAGGCAGGTACTTGTGCCACAGAGCTATCTCCCCAGCCCCTCTATATTTTCTTAAGTTATTTAGTAAAACAACCACAAGGAGAAGGACTGAATCTTAAGCAGAGATAAAAATAAAATACTAAACATGGACAAATAATCAACTTCATTCTCCCCTAGAAGTAAGGACAAAGCCTCACAGTGAACACACTTCACTGCCGCTCGGCCATTGGGCGGTAGCAGCCTTAGCCAGCCCCAAGCTCACTATTTCCTGGGAGGGAGCTGTCGCCTTCCTTTGTTTAACTTCTAACAGGCATCCCTTCCATCCTCTCCCCTCTCCTGTTTGCATCCAGGAAATCCACCATCTGCTGCACAAGCACACCCACAACCTTCCTTTAACATCATATAAATAAGTGAGGTGCACCCCCTTCCGTGACCCTTAGCAATGGTGTCACAGGTGCGGATCGCCCCTTTCAAGGCCTGCACCTGGACTGCCCCACTGCGTTGCGGCCCAAGAGGCTGGCTTTTCAGATGGTGTGAAGCTCAGACCTGGGTCTCAGAAGTTAATCTTCCAAGTGGACCACGGGAAGCCGCTGGTGTCTTCCCCAAACTCATTAGCATGTGACACTAAACAGAAGATATGAAGACACAGAAACCTTCCCAGAAAAGTCACTATGTAGGAACACGATTGAACACAGCCAGGTAGGTACGTGGATAAGGAAGGAAGCCCTTGATTTGGCTTCCATTTTCCACTGGTTATACCAGCTGGCTTTTCTATGTCTGAAAATAAATAAATTAGCAAAAGTGTGCCAGATGTTCTCAGTTAGATGTATGCCATTCGTGAGCCACACATGTGCAGAAGAATTTACCTCCACATACAATGCCAGTGCCTGGCAAAATAAAGTGAGGCGGATGGTTTTGTAAACATGGTACCCATGCCTTCTACACTCGTTACAGATGGTGGCCACAGCTGCTGATTTTCATTTTAAAATTATTAGAGCAATTACAGGGCAGAATGGGTGCGTTGAGCTTGAAAACAGGACCAAGAATGACTTGGTAAAAACCACATACAAATAGAGTAAAGATCATATACCAATCAAGTAAAGAACAAATAAAAAGTAGCTTCCCTGGACAAAAAGAACTAATCTTAGCTTTTCACTTTATATAACACTCTTAATATGCTTTCATTCTGGAGAAATTCTCCACTTCTATCCTTATACTGTAGTGCATTTTCCTATTTTGGAAAATGCAAAGAAGCAAAAGAATGAAATAAAAATACAAATATCACAAAGTGGAGGGCAAATGGTGTCGTTGTTTACCTAGAATGCTCAAGAGAAGCACGCTAATGATGGAAAGCCATTCACATTCAGTAAGTATACTAGTTTTATTTGTATTTTTACATATTAGGTTGTTATAGGACCTCCTTACGTAACTTGGACTCGTAGTGACACTCCTGTTTTCAGCCTCTCCAGCACTGGGATTACAGGCATGTGCCCCTCTGCCCAGACTCTTGCTGGCTCAGTGCTCCCAAGGGTGGGGATGGCACAGCATGCAGTGCTGGGGATCGAACCTCAGTCCCTGCGCTTGCCTAAGCTTGCCTAAGCAGGTACTAGTATAGTAGTTTTTAAAGTAAACCTAAAAAGTCAATAAGTTTCCTATACACACCAAAAACTTCACTGGAATTATACATTATTGGGCGCCTCTGTTATGTAACTCATCTGGCTCCTCAGCCGCAGATGACCAATCCTAGCCCTCAAGCTATTCCTCCTGAAGGAGCGGCGCAGCTCTGTGAGTGGGAGGTGGAAGGCACTTAGCGCCAGCCCTCCCTCTTTGCTCCTTTTGCAGCATTTACTGCAAAAAAAATTTCACTTGACAATATAAATCAACCATCCAAAATCAGAGATTAACTTTTTTTCTTTTGCAGTTTTGGGGATTAAACACAGAGCCTCCAATATACTAGACAAGCACCACCTCAAGCCCCTCCTTAATTTTCATTTTTGAGACAGAGTCTCCCTAAATTGCCTGATTCTGAACTTGCAATCCTCCTGCCTCAGTCTCAAGAGTATCTGGGATGTGGTTTGCACCACCATATCCAGGAAAATGCTGCAAACCCTTTGGAAGCACAAAGACAATACTGTGCTGCTGAAGACTAAAGTAGATAGAAAGATAAAACATCTTTTGCTGGCACTCAAGTTTGCAATGACATCATGAATTTGACTCAAATTAGCAAAATGGTCTCCCAAAATAAGAAAAAGTAATCTTGAATTTTATGCAGCAGATGACAGGATACATCAGTTAGTAAAGAAAATCTGAAAGGAAAGAGTAACAGAATAGACAGCTCCGCCAAATACTGAAACACACTACAAAGCAGTTAAAATGGGGTTCTGGACCAATGATGGAAAGATAAATGGCACACATCAGAAAAATCTACAACTGGAGGCAAGAACATTTGGGAATTCAGGATATCTGTGGAGGAAAGACTGATTAGTCAAGAAATAGTATTTTGATGACTGGCTAGCCATTTGGAAAATAATTAAGCTAGATTTCTACCTCATTATACTAAAATAAATTCCAGATGGATAAAAAATTTTGAATTGAAACCGTAAGTGTAGTTTAAAGAGAACTTAGATGAATGTTTTTAATAAATTTAGAATAGCAAAGGCTTTTTAAAACTGACACAAGACACAAGTCAAAAGGAAAAGACTGATAATTTTGACTTTGTAGAAATGAGAGGTTTCTATATATTTAAAAGCCAATAAAGCAAGAAATTCAACCTGGAAAAATGAACATGACAAATGGGATAGACAAAGGGATAATGTTTTCAACACGTACTTTTACATCTCTTAAAGACTGTCAAAAGCAAGTAACAAGGACTTGGTGTACAAAGGGCAAAGCGTACAACAGGGTGGCTTCAGACAGGGATGCTCAGCACACAGACCTGTGAGCATACACTCAGCCCCACTTGCATTTGACAAGTGCAAAGTAAGTGTGCAAGTTCCTATAGTGAGAGCAAGCAAGACGACACCATGACAATGCTAAGCGTTGCACAAGCAGGCAACTACAACAGCAGAATCTTGTTGGTAAAGGTCTGCTGCAGAGCTGTGAGCTGTTTGGAAGAGCAATTCGACCTTATTTACCCAAGCATGACATACTTGCTATTCAATTAGTAATGGCACTTGGCAAGCTAAAGTGTATTCAAAATTATGTCCAAAAAGCTCACGTGAGCCATAGTCAAGGTTGCTCCTGCACCGGCTGGTCACCCTGGTGGCCCCTGTGACAGTCTTCCCACAGCACGGCACAGCAGCCGGAGCATGGGTGCTCGGCCTGTCAGGGCCCTCCCTGTCCAGTGCTGAGGTTGACACCCATTTTTTTTTCTAATTTAATTTTATTTTATTTTAAAGAGTAAAAACAGAAGCAAAAACAAAACAGATAGGAATAATAGATATAAGAAAATGGAAAACTGAACTTAAGGATTAAATGATGAAGATGAGAGAAAGAGAAAAGATAGGAAAAAAGGAAGAAAACTGCAAGTACATATACAGAACAGCTGAGACGGTTGGACTCATAATTTCCATCAGTTTTTTGAAAATAGCAGTTAATGTTTAGAATTTTCAGTTTGATTAACTCTGTATGCTGATATCTGCGATTTGAACAGCTACATCGAGGACAGCAATGAATAATACAAAACCCATGGTTGAATACCTCTCATCTTGGTGAAACTAACATCCATTTTTGTTGCTCATTACCAATAAGGATTTTAAAATATTTTAATATCATCTTGTAAATAAGAATGTCTACTGAAGTCTTTTGAAAATATCTAAGTAGTCACCACTAGACTAGCAGTGTCGGTGAGCCTGCCGCGTGCGACAGCGCGGCCTCTCTGTTATTAAAAGCCCCAAAAGGTTCATCATCACTGGGCTGCAGCCATTAACAGATCGAATGGCATAATTTCTGTAACTTTACCAATGCTGTGAAATATTATGCCACAATTTTAAAAATCTACGTGAAATGATACGGAGGTATTGTTACATGTAAAGCTATGTTGTAGAATGTCATGCGGGTTGTGACTGCTTACATATCGAATATTAACTTTTATTTAATAAGAGATATTTAAAATATGCACAGAAATTGTCAGAAGGATACTGAGCAATGGCATTGGTAGGTGATAGGAGAGTTTTACTTACTTCTTTTTTTTTTTTTAATTTTATTTATTTATTTGTTTGCTTATTGTGTTTGTTTGTTTTCTTTTTTATTTTATTTATTTTGTGGCTGGCTCAGCCTGCCCTGGTGGTGGGGGCTGGCGCAGCATGTGGTGCCGGGGATCGAACCGCAGTCCCTGCAGTTGCCTGAGCTTTCCTAAGCAGGCGCTTTAGACCACTGAACCATCTCACCGGCCCCTCTTACTTCTATACTTCTACAGCGTTCCACATTTCTAAATTTCCTGTTCAAATAATTATGGATTGCTTATGAAATAACAACCTCTTAATTTACATGAAATTTTTTGCTATAACATTGATACTCTGAGTCTTCTTTAATTAGGAGGCTTACATTTTCATGGAGGACTTGAAGCACTCTGCTCCATGCTCTTCTTGACTTCATGGTTTGTGCAGAGAAATTTGCTGTTATTCTGATGGGTTTTCCTTTAAATGTGATGTTTCTTTTTTCTCTAGTGCCTTTAAGTATATTATTATGCTGGGTTGCTGGGATCTTGACTATTATATGTCCCAGTGTGTTTTTAGTCAGGTTGATGTTATTTGGAGTTCTGTATGCTTCAGTTACGGAATGTCTGATTGTTTTCTCATATTTGGGAAGTTTTCTCCTATTACTTCTGCCCATATTCTTTTTATATCATTTGTATTGACACTGTCTTTCTCATTGATTCCTATTAATCTCATGTTGTTGATTTTTGCATCATCTTGAAGATGTTGAATTATTTTTTCCTGCATCCTGGTTGTTTTTAAGAGATCCTTTCTTACCTTTTCACTAGCTACAACTGTGTCTTCAAGATCTGAAGTTCTATCTTCACTTTCATTCATACAGTGTTGCTAGCTTGTGATTGAGATTTTATTTTTTTGTATATCTCTTTGAAAC
>PVKN010010148.1:0-22965 GCA_004027915.1 Capromys pilorides
CAGTTGCCTCATAACTAACAACTAGAATTTTGGTTTAAAACTAAAGGCACACCAGGAATGCCACATAGCAGAGAGAAATTGTTCAAATGAGCAGGAGAACTAGGGATGGGGGTGGGAGGGGGAGGAGGATGGGAAATGGATTGTTTAAAAAAGAGAATGGAAAGGAAAAACTAGAAACAGAACTTTTGTGTAAACAGGGAGAAGAAGGGTCAAGTGAGGGGAGAGGAATAAAAATATAATTAAGATATGTTATGTATAGGTACAAATTCCCCATGATGAATATGATCATTATGTATGGCAAATATATACTACTAAAGAATAAAGTTTTAAAAAGATTAAGAGAAAAAAAAAGAAAACCACCCTGTATTGCAGAGAAGGCCATCTACATGTGGCCATGGAAGCCTGTGAAGGGCCAGCCCTTTTCTCCATCTACCACCACCCAGCCACTCTTCAACACCTCTTTCCTGTCTTCCTAATAATTATATCCTGAAGACAAGAGGAAGGATACCTACGAAAATCCTGGAAGATCTAGGGTTCCTGAGAAAAAGAGGCATTTTCCTTCTAAGTCTGCACTTTGTCTTAGGTAGTAGACTGGCTGATTCACTTGAGGGACCAGGCGGGGGAGGTGGAATGGACAGAAGGTGGGAATGGAACAGGCTGCATCAGGCTTCCTGAGTGCCTTTAGACCAGTGGGTACATTAGAGAGATAGCTAGGCTTGGTCCCCTTGTTGGTACTGTACAGAAGAGGAGCTCAGAGAACCTGGCACCAAGGGGGCTAAGTGACTTGCATTGGTGTAGTCTTCATGGGAAGACTGAGACAGGTCACGTCTGTGGCTCTCCTTCAGAGTCAAGCATCTGGTGTCAGGGAATCGTGCACTGTCTGGGCATGGAGAAAGAAGCTCACAGAGCTTCTAAAGCTTTCAGACACTGCCCAATAAAGTGTTGGGATCCTGTCGCCCAGAGATAGGAAAAGTTAGGCAATAGGGCTATAAGAACCTCCCGAGAAAGGATGTTAGGCAGCAGCCACATGTGCGACTAAGCAGGTGTCCCCTCCCAGCCTATCAGCAGGAGCTCAGCATTAGTGAATGTTGAGCACTGCTGAAGGTGATCTGGGTCCATCTTCAGTGTTTCCAGTTCCAGTTCAAGTCTGCACAGAAAGCATGAGATTGAAGGCAAGACTGAGATCAGACTTTCTCCATGGGTCCTCAGTTATTGCCCCTTCATGCAGCAATTTTAAGGAACTGAAAATGTCTGAGGTTGGCCTAAAACTCTATTAGGAAATATCCAAAGAAGCTTCAACAAGGCCAAAGGGGAAGGCTCTTAATTAGAAGAAATAAAATTATTTTATGTTGTAGCTCAATGTTTTGAAAATCCTTAAACTGGTTATAGCTCCAAGAATTTTTACTTATTTTATTTATGTACCAATTATTACAGAATAAAAAGCAGCAGTGAAAAGGCTCCCCTGGTCTCATTTTTTATGTGTTAGCCTGGCCTATTGAGAAATCTCAGATTCTCCTCCTAAAATGCTTAGTTTTTTGACACCAACACCATGGCTTGTATCTCTATCTGTTGTGACTTGCAGCTGTCAAACTAACACAGTAGGTACCATTTGAGGAAGGAAGGATGGATCAAAGAATAAATTAAATAAGTTTTAAGACATCTCACCTGTGTTTCAAAGGCATCTCCTGCAGTTAGTTCTGCCCTGCAGACATGTAATTTCAAGGCTTATTGTGGGGGAAGAAGAAGGTGAAGGAATGGGTTGAGGGAGGCAAGGGTTTGAGAGTGTGGTTTCCCTTCATGACATTCTTTTGTGTCCTGTCCATGCTATGATGACAACTGGCTGGGCCACCAGGGTGCCTGGATGAATGCCAGCAGGAGAATTAGATGTGTCCATCAGAAACTGGAGACTAAGCAGAGAGCACAAGAGTCATGGCTGTCAGTGCTGGAAAGAGTCTTTTTAGGACAGGCCAAGGCAAACACTTCGAAAGTAAATACTGCTTTGTATAGGAAAAATGTCTATTGGGTAAAGATGTTCATTGTTACAGGTTTTGTTCAAAATGTTTCATAGCTTATATTTTGAAAAGGTTTAAGAACAATGCACCAATACATTAAAAATTGGAGCGTTTGTCAGGTGGTTGTCACATCCTCAGACTTGCATTTCTAGATGAACTTGACTTTTATGCAGCCCACTGCAGACCCTAAGACTTGAGTCATCCTGAGGGATTTTATTTCAGTACCGCGTCACTCTATTTTCTGAGAGCTTTTTAAACAGAAGCCATATATGGGGGTAAGCTTTAAGCTTCTGGGAGTTGTGGATATAATAGTATGCTTTCAAGATGATAATAAAGTAATAATAAAGTCTTTTTCCCTGCATTTAGGACAGGGTTTACAGGGTGTACAGGGTGTACTGGATCTCAGTACATATGGATTATATCTAGTTGTTCCCCCAAAATCTCATGAGAATCATGGGACGATCAATTGCTGGCTCAAAGGGTGGGCCCAGGGCAGAGCTTGAGGGGTGGAGCCAAAGAGGTGTGAACATAAACTGACAGCATGTACCTCCCCCCTCCTCCAGGCCTAGTGGCCTCTCTTGAAGGTATGGAGTGGATCATCCTGGACATGGTGGTGCAGTGTCTCAAGGTCTTGCGATGTAATTGAGGCTCCTTCAAACTACGAAAAGCCCAGTAACTGTGAGCGAAACAAACCTTTCCTTCCCTAAGCTTGAGTGTCATTATTTGTCCCAGCAATGACAGAAGAGTAACTAAGACAGAATTTGGTACCAGATAAGTGGGACCATTGCTGTGGCTATATCTGACAATGTGGAATATAATCATTTGAGAATGGCTAATGGGAAGAGATAGGAAAGGTTCAGAGATGTCACCTACAGGCCCTGGAATAGCTTTGGCTGTTCTGTAGGGGAGATGCTGATCAGAACTCAGACCAGAAGACTGATAGGAAGACTGACTGTGAAGACCAAGCTGGAGAAGTTTCTACTGGGAAGAGGGACTACACTGGTTGTTGGACTCCAGATCATTCGTGTTTTGGTTTGGTAGGAGGTTTGTTGGAATCTTACCCATGCCTAGAAACTTTGCCTGACACTGTAATTAAACATGGAGGACTGATTAATCTTTCAAAGGATATCTCAAAGCAGTCAAATATTGGGCAATGTTATGGTTACTGTTTAGGGCTCTTAATGAGATTTATGTTGAAAATGAAGGACAAAGAGCCTAGCAGAATGATTTAAAATGTTGTGAGTTTGGCCAGAAAGAAAGTGCCAGGAAGGCCATGGACTGCAAAGATAGAGCTGAATTCTCCATTGCCCAGGAGGAACAGGAGAATAGAAAAGATGTCCTAAGGGCATCACAAGAAGTGGCAAATTATCACTCTCTGCAGCCTCAGAATCACAAGGGTGAGACACTTTGCTTTGAGGGGAAAGCTGCAGAGCCCCATGTTCCAGAATGGAGGCAATGGCTACACCAGGTGTAGCCACACCAGACTACAAGATGGCACCAGCATATAGAATTTGTTTTTCAGAATCAGGATCAGAGTGTTCAGAAATTTAGGCACTCAATCCCTACAGCTAAAAGAGAAGTAATCCTGGCTATTGCTTCAGCTTGCAGCAGTCCTTGGCATCATCCATCTGGTGTTAGTTTTAGGTGCACAAAAAAAATTCAGAACTTCTGAGGTTAAGAAGGATTCCACCTTGATTTTGGAAAAAATGGGAGGCCAGACAGTGTGCTCTTGAGTGGGCAGTGTGTAAAGCTGTGAATGAGAACCTTACTCCATGGGAACCTCAGAAGTTTGAAAAGTCAGGAATATGGATCATCTAAGGAAAACTGCAAGGAGGGAGCAAAGCTGGCCTAAGAGAGAAGCTATGGGAGCTCCCACCAAGAGTGTCATAGAGGCAGAGCCACATGGAGCTCACAATTTGCCACCAATTGTTTCAGGTATTCCACATAAAACTATGGGACTTAACATTTTCCATGCTGGATTTTTGACTTGTTTTGGCCCCTATGCTCTGTATTCTTCTGGGTATGACTTTTAGAATGGCAATGTTTATCTTGTGCCTTTGAATGTTGGATGTATTTAACTTTTTTATTTATACAGGGGCTCACAGTTGAGAGTTTGTCTTGAATCTTAGAGAAGACTTGGGACTTAGACTTTTCAGCAATGCTGAAACTTTTGGGACTTTGGCAACTGTTAGAGATGGACTAAAATGCGTTTTTGACAAAGGGATATGCATGAGACTTTGGAGCTCCAGGGGTGGAATGTTATGGTTTATATCTAGTTATCCCCCCCAAAGCCCCATATAAATCATGGAATGGTCAATGGCTGGCTCAAGGGGCAGGGCCATGGTGGGGCTTGAGGGTTGGCACCAAAGAGCTGAGAACTGTTAAACTGACAGCGTGCTCCCCCCAGGCCTTGTAGCCTCTCTTGAAGGTATGGAGTGGATCATCCTAGACATGGCGGCACAGTGTCTTGAGGTTTTGCGATGTAATTCAGCATGCTTTAAACTAGGAAACCTCCAGTAACTGTGAGCTAAATAAACCTTTCCTTCCCTAAGCTTAAGTGTTGGATATTTGTCCCAGCAATGACAGATGAATAACTAAGACATGGACTTACTGTGCCTCTCCTGTTTTTTCAGTCTCCTAAGTGCTGAGAGTATAGGCATGCACCACTATGTCCAGTCTCAGTCGCTGTCTCAGTGTGTCCCAGGGTTGGGGCCAGCACAGCATGCTGGGGATCAAACCCTGCCACTGTGCTTTGCCTAAGCAGGCTCTTTAGTCCACCTATCTATCAGACCAGCCCTTAAATTCTTCTTATTAAGAGAAAAGTAACTGCACTGACTCTTACTCACAAGAAGATATCTTTCTTAAAGGAGGATATCTTTACTAACAGCCAGTGAGACTTTGTTGGTATTTTGGGGATGTGGAAGAGTCATAATGATAATATTTAATGTCCAGATCATGGGGAGAATATGTTTTTACACTGGCACATTTCCTAACAGGGAGAATAAATGCTTCATTTGGAAGAGCAGAGTGGTTAGTCGATATAATATTTCTCTTTTTAAGGAAAAGGCGAATGAGAATGGAGATTTAAACTACTACATAAAATATCATATTGAGGAGCTACAATTACTCTTCAACCAAAAGAAGTAAAATTGCCCATCTTCAAAATATGCAGTGTATCCAACCTGCAACTAATCCTGAATTTCAAATCAATAGGGTTTTAATATTTCACCAGCAATCATAGGTTGAAATCAATGCTGTCGCGGCTCTTTAGGAGAATAGAAGCTTATGAAACAAAGGAACTGAAGGCAAGCATCCAAGGGTAGAATAAAGAAAATATGCTTTGCAAGGGCTTTTATGAAAGCAAGCAGATGGCAACTAAATCCATCCCCCAAAACTTCTCCCTTCCCGTCAGTGTTAGCTCCTAGGGACTCAAGGGAATGGTTTCCAAAGATTAAGTAAAAGAAGGAATGGAAACAATCATTTGAGAATGAAGCAGGCAGTGGCTCTTCTGAAATGGGTGATATTGGAGGTTATGCTGATAAACTATGAGGACTGTATCAGTCAGCTATTGCTGTATAACTAATCACCTGCAATGGCCCCTTCGTAAGAGTTTTAAAGTACTAGCCTTTGTTTTCTTGAATCTGTGAGTTAGATTTGAGCTGGGGCATAGCTGGGTGGCTTTGCTCATCTCTGCTCAGTTTATTCATACTTTGTAGTCAACCGCTGGGTCACCTGAGAGCTAGCTAAAGCAGTATGGCATCAGATTGGATGGTGCCTCTGAGAGCCCTGTGGTCTCCCTTGCTTCTTCAGGTTAGCTCAGGCCTATTACGATGCAGACTGGGTACAGTCAGGGGAAGGGAGCAAGTCTGAAGGAGATCTTAATGCTTAGGTTCCAAAGTTGTACATCATCATTCAGCTGCATTCTTTTTCCAAAGGAAAATTACAACAAGTTATATCTTAGGTTTGGGGTGGTAGATTACAATTCTCCATGGACAAAGCCATAATACTACTAATCTGGATTAGATCTGGAATGTTCTCTGTATCTGTCTGCTTTTCCATCACTGGGAAAAATATACAAAACCCACAACTTAAAGAAGGAGACATTAATCTTTCTTACAGTTTTCAGAGAACCCAGTCTATAGTTGATTGTTTCCAAGGCAGAGAGACTTAGTGGAGGGACAAGGTGAAGGAAATGTGCTTACTCCTTGGTAGCCATGACACAAAAAGGAAGAGGAGATTCTGTGAGGTCACCTCCTCATTGATTCACCTCCAACCAGACCCTACCCCTTAACAATATGTTCAGCTATGAACTCATTAATAGGTAGATTCATTGATGAGTATTGCACCTCCATGATCCAATCACCTTTTAAAATCTCACCTCTGAAGTCAGGAGACTTTGGGAAACAATTTAGACCTAAGTCATAACATTCCCAAAGACCTTCGTGTCATAGTCATGGTTCCCAGATTAGGACTATTGTGAAGCAGAGGAAACTTTAAGAGGCAGGGCCTACTGAGAAGCAGATTATTGCACCACGGTGCACTTCCTGACTCTTTCTGATGTCTTGGACTTCAGGGCTTTGCTCTTCTGCATGCTCCTCATCATAAGAGGCCCAACACAAGGGTGCTAATTTTTCTATGCTGAGTATTTCAGGTAAGCTTTCCATAATGAGAGAAAGCTGGCCAACACATTTGCATTGCAAAGAGCATGACTATTTGGGGAAGGGAAATATTAATTCCATTTTATTATCTATCACATGCTGGTTTTACCATTTCTTAGTGCTTCCAAGAGCACTAGAGATGTCTCACGGCTGGGAGAAATGGCTTGGATTAGAAATGCATGCAGATTTTCACCTATGCTGTTTCACACCCCTTTTGCAGAGGAAAAAAAGAACAAAACACATATTCTTCCTGTGGTATCTCCAAGGGAAGGTGTGATAAACAAGGAATCAATAGAACAGGGTATTATATGTGGAGTGAAACAACCCAGTGGTGAGTTTTTAGAAGTCAGTTCTCAGGGGATATGATAACTTGCATTATGAGATAGCAGCACTGGCCACAAGCTCTGAGCTCACATGGGGAGTTTCCAGCACTGGAAATGAGCCATGTTCAAACAGCTGGTCATACTCAAGAATCCCCCACATCAGTTTGGAGGATGAAGGTACTCACCATAGCCTAGGGTCCTGTGTGCTAGCCAATTCTGGTGGATCCCTATGGTGTTAGTCACCATGGCTGGAGGAGCTATACATTCAATGGCAAACTGGGGACTCTCCAGAAAAGGGGGAGATTTGCAGGATGGTTGACTGAAGCCGTTTTCTTATCTCCCTCTGTTGGATGGGACATTCATTCATTCATTCATTCACGCTGGAAAGACTGATCAAGCTTTTGGAACTGAGTACTTGGAACTTAAAAAATTGCTCCTTTACTACACCTGCAGGAAAGTGAGCTGTTTGCTCTGGAGCAGATAGAAAAAAACACAGAGGCATCAACAAGGCATCTTCAGGGAACAGAGCCTAGATCTGACCTGTCCATCTTAGCCTTTATTCCTGCCTCATTGTTCTAGCTCTTGTTCCAGGTATCCTTCATTTGTCATTTGTGCCAGAGAGACCTTCAAGTTGCCTCATGATCATGCCTGATGCAATTCTCTCTTCTTAAATATGGGTGGGATCCCTGATTTGCTTCTAAGTTGAAAGTCGCCAGGGGCTGATTTTTCCATGGTCAGGCCATGATCGGGTTACCTTATATGGGAAACATTATGGTCACCACTCCTGGGTCAGGATTGTATGGAGCAGCAGGCAGGGCTGGGCCGTAGAACATCTTGAGGCTAGCCCCTCATAACACTAACAGCAGGGAGAGCCTGCGAAGCAAAGGAGAGCCAACCCTCATTTCCTGGTGTTGACAGAAAACAAAAATCTCTTCTAAGTAACAGCATAGTCAAAAGGCTGAGTGGGAAAAGATGCAGTGGTGGGCATGTGGATGTCACCAGGGCTGAGCTGAGCTACCTGGGAGTCCTAGTGGAAACTCAGAATCCATTCAGGTCCAGCACCCCACGTTCTGTGAAGCCTGCTTTGAGCAGCGTCTATCCCAAAATACAGTTAATTGTTACCCTTCATTCTGCATCTCTTCTGATTTGTACCTCTGCTATATTTCATTTTGACACTTTTCTTAAGGTCAATTACTTTAGATTTTGAAGCTCTTCAGGGAGACGCAAGTGTGGTCATTTTTCTTCTCCCATCACACCTTGAAATAGCAGATGGCTAAAGCAAGTGTGTTAGGTCCAATCAGCAGGGTATATTATACCTTGACACTCCTCTTGCCAACATATCTGTACTTATTAGCATCACTTTGTCCTGTAGAATGACACAAAACAGTGTTTCCCTAGCAGCCCAGCCTGGAAATCTATTCAGTATTGAGAACTCAGTTGCTTTGGGGAAACCCTGTATTCACAGAGCAGTAATTATTTTTTCCTGGTTTCAGCTCTATAGGTAATAAAACACTGTCACTTTGTCTCTCCTATGCAAAATATCATTGTACTAATCTATTTCTCTTTATTTTATTGTACCTGAACGTGCTACTTTGTCATTCATGGTTCTGGAGGTGTAAGTATACCAATCTCCTATGACAACAGTCTTCTTGCTGTTCCCTGGGGTCCTCAGGTGCCACAGAATGTCATATCATGTGGCAAGAGACAGGCTTATTTTTTGTTTTTGGTGCTGAGGACCGAACCCAGGGTCTCCAGCTCACTAGGCAAGAATTCTACCACTGAACCAAATCCCCAGCCCTGAGACAGGAAGCTGCTGTTGTGGATCTGTATCTCCTGGTTTTCTCTCCTTGCTTGTAAAGCCACTTGGATTAAATCATAGGTGATTCACCTTGATGACCTTGTCTAAAAGACCTCACCTCAAAATATCATTGTCCAAATACCATGGTTAAGTTTCTACACCATTTATGCCTTACAATGGGTGTTATATTTTGACCCTTGAAGCTTTGGAAGCCACTTAAAGTATATCCAAACCAACCAAGTATAACGATCCCAACCATGTCCACCATTCTTCATTGAGTATGGTGTCATTCACAAGTGTTGTCCCCTTCCTCTGCATTTTGTCTTGCTTTAAAATGCAGAGTCTGGTCTGACTCATGTCTCTACCAGCCACCATAACATAGTCTCACGACTGCTTTGGGGCAAGCTGTGTTTCTATCAAAGCACTGTAGAACACACTAGGTTCATTAATGGCTTCAAACTATTGTGTTATTTGTGGGCCAGGTTTTCTATCTGCAAATTGCTCCTAAGCCAAGCACTTGAACTCTTTTCTTTCCCATTAGTTTTAGATTCAATGGAAGAAATATATATTCCTCCCTGTTACATTTTTACTTGATGATTTGGAATCACTGGACTAGTGGGATGAAAGCCTTTGGGATCCTGATTTTTCTGTTTAACATTAGCGATCTGCTCCACATTGAGATCATTCAGTGTTCTAACATGCTACCTCATACAATTCTGTTAAAGCCAATAGTGAGTTTGCTGAACAGGACAGAGCCACAGGCAGTGCCTATGGCACAAGGCTGGGCTTCCTCACCAGTTGACATCACTCTATTAATCAACACTTTGAATGCTCTTGTTCAACCAGTTACAAATCCACTTAACCGTCCTCTGCCCCATCCTCACTTGTCCATCTTGTCCACAAGAATATCCTGAGTGACTCTATCAAGTGCCTCGCAGAAATCCAGACCCACACATCATCCAGCCTAATGACCTATCAGAGAGGAAACAAGATTAGAGCAGGGTGACTGGTGCAGGAGCCTCCAGCCTCTTGGCACTCACTCTCTTCTTGTCCCCAAGCTCACAGATCAATTGTTATTCTGCCAAGGATCAGTATGAAGCCCTTGGCCTGTGTTTCACAGAACATTTCTACCTCTTTTGCTCTTCTTCCTTGTCTGCAGATCTTGCCCCTCCTGGCTTAAAACTGAACAATTTTTTGCCTGCCTCCATATTTTTTTAGGATGCTTCTTTCTTTTTTCCTTATTTTTTTTTTTATTTTTTAAAGAGGGTAAAAATTAGAATTAAAACAAAAAAAAATTGCAAGTGATACAGAATTAGGACACTTTCTGTTCTTCCTGCTTTGTTGAATAATCTTGGAATTCTCTGTCACTTTCATGTTTGCTAAGAATTCCTGGGACAGTGCATACTGTCTTCCAGCACTGTAATCCTCTAGGACAAAAATGTGTATGTCACCTAAGTGCCAATGTCACAATGAGAAGCAAATGAAAAATGAAAGTGTGATGGCATCTCACACAGTACCTGAATTATGAATGTTTGCTAATTCAATACACCACCAAAAAAAGGATTTTACTATCATTAAAAGTAACATTCATAGAAAGTATTTCTCTGCATAGTCAAAAAGTCCCATTCTTAATTTTTCTGTGTGCAGTCCTATTTTTAGAAAGATTTTCAAAGAATTTAAATATTTGTTCCCATAAAATCAGATTGAACAGAAAGCCAAACATTTTATTGCATGTCAATTTCTCATCTTTCTTTAAGGAAAACTTTGACTTGTGATATAGTTTGCTCACGTTATTTTTGCTAGATAAGATATATAAACTAAATGATAGCTTTTGAACTGGAAAGTACAGAATTTGAAGACGCCCCCAAAAAAGTCATTCATAGATAAAACATTGAAATGGTGAAGGGAAGGTACTGGAAAAGCATTTCTTAATGGAATAGTGTTAATTATGACGGTGATAGTGTTAATTATCATGTTTCTGCTATTAATTGGTAAGCCACCAAAATGTAGTAATGAAGCTTCTGATCTCTGTCAAACTGACATCGTCACTTATGCTGCTCAGAGAATGATCATTGCTCTGCTACATGTAAAATAAATTTTAGGTTCCACCAACCCAGGACTGCATGTTTCCTCACAGAAGAAGAAACTAATGCAGATGAGGCTTATGGGGGCTAGGTGACTTGTTTTTGATGGTTCAGCCTGAAAAGCTGAGCAAGACCTTGCAGCTGGAACTGTCTTGCTCCAGGCCTGTGCTTTTGTCCTGTATAGTTGCACTGACAGATTTTCCTTCCCCAAACTCTTCCTTTTTGGGTTTATTCCCATAGATAGGTCCTTTGTTTCTAATTCTATTAGGCAAGGAAGAATAATCCTGTGTGTGGCTATCATCCAGCCTTTTCCTGTCATTTGGCCATTTAACTTAGACCCTGGAAACATGAGGCTTCAGCTCTGTGCTGTCTGGTGTCCAGGGCAACATAGATGCTTGGATGACAGCATGCATCTCTGTGATTTACAAATTAGAGCTGAAGGATGGGAGGCCACTAATAAGATGTCATATCTCATAGATGTGGATGGGCCAGGGGGCAGTGATAAAGTGAGACCAGTGGGCTCTGACATACACTTCTTTCCACCATATTATTGACAGTGGGGGATTGTATTGATTGAACTGCCATGATTATCCTATTATGCAATTATAATATTAGATTTGCATTTTTAATTCCTTTAGAAGATATTGGCCTGAGGCAATTATGGCAAGAAAATATTAAGATGAATTCAGCTTCTTCAAAAATAAGAACTCAGAAGATGGCAGATGTTATCAGAGAAAAGCTTCTCTCCAAGAAAAGCACAACAGAAAACCAAGGAAAACTCAGCCAGGCAAATTGAAAGGGTTCATAGATCCAAATTTTGCTCTGAAGAGGAGACTAGTTCCGGGACACTAAGCTGATCACGTGGTGGTGTTCCATTTCATTCTATGTGAGTGCATATGCGTACTCCACTTTGGGTTTCTTCTTTGCACTGATTTCCTCATTTTTCTAACTCTTTAGACAGTGCTGGGTGCTCTACTCCTTAAGGTGTGCGTTTTCTCTTGTACCAGCTCAGCCAGCATCCCTGAAGATACTCACTTTCTGCAGTGGTTGTTGGAAGCTTGGCTTCCTGGACAACTGAAGACAACTATAGCCTCTATAATAAACCCTACAATCCAGACAGGCCTACAAAAATAGGCCTGATGTCTGGATGCCATATTGGCCTCAGAGAAGCACAATAAGTAGTTGTATCTGAGGAAATAACTAGGACCAAAGTCCAGATTTTACTGGGGGTTAGATTTATGCTTGGCACAAGGATGCTTTCAATCATAGATTGTTTTTAATTGTTCTCTTGGCAGACATTTACTAGATCCCTTTCTATGAATAGAATGCACCCCAAAACTAGTTGAAATTAATTCTCATTGTGAGGTTGCAAATACTCTTCTTAATGCATAGAAACTTAATTTGGCTATGGTATGTGAAGGTGAACTTTAAGAAGGCTATTAAGGTTAAATGAGGTCATAAGATTGGGGCCACAACATAATGGGGTGGTGGCTTCATAAGAGAAGAAGCCTAAGCCAGGATGCAGCTTCTCTCATCACATGATGTTCTATACTGCTTCACAGCTCTGTAGAATGTCCCCATCAGCAAGAAAGACTTTATCAGACATAGCCACTTGATCTTGAGATTTCTAACCCTAGAACCATGTTCCAAATAATCTTTTCTTATAAATTACTTAGCTTGTGGTATTCAGTTATAACAGCAGAAAACAAACTAAAATATCCCTGTGTCTCAGACATGGCCCTAGATGCTAGAGCAATCTGGAAATTGCAAGCACAGTCTTGACTCACAAGGAGCCTAGTGGTGGATGTAGGACAAGGTGAACTGTCTAGAGTAGTGAGCACTTGGAAAGAAATAAACTTCCCAGCAGAAGTCATGATACCACAAATTAATGTAATAATATATTTAGGGTACATGAGGCATTTTTGAAGGGCTTGAGGACCTTTTGTCTCAGAGGAACACATATTACTTCACAAGACCCAGTGCTTTTCATAAACTATGTCAAGATAAACTTGTCTTGGTCTCACTGTGCATAGTGTTGGCTTCATTTGATTCCTGGGCTCTGCTGAGATTAGATTAGAAGCACTAAAACTTTGAAATAAAAATAAACCTTTGCTCTTTTTAACTTTAATTATCCCTGATATTTTGTTAAAGTGATATGAAGCTGATTAACACAATCTATCTAAACTTCCTTTGGATATTCCTTACAAGAATGCCTGTCACTGGTTTGCGGTTCAACCATAAGCCCAGGATGGTCTTATCTTGAGATCTTTAATTTATATCTGCAAAGAATTTTTTTTCCAAATAAGAAAAACTTTGCAGGTACCAGGGAGCAGGGAGCAATAACATAGACATATGCTTTTGGAGGCCACTACTCAGTCCACTTTTTCTGATAGATGACAGCCTATGGGATTTTTAGACAGTGCTAGTTCCGTCCACATTGTATACTATGTGATGGGGACAAGAAGGTCCTGGTGCATGAGGCTCAACCCCATAATTTTTGTGGGACACGAGGGTGCTTTGTTGAAGTGTGACTGTAGAACATCCTCAGGGTAAGAGGCCAGAGCTGCAAATGCAGTGGCTGGCAAGCACCAAAGCTATTTGTTCCCTAAGTCAGCTTCTTCATGCAAAGCCATTCATGAAGCTCAGAGCAGAACTGTCAGCAGTGTCATCCTGGAATCCAGCAGACAAAGATGAATGGAGTAAACATGTAGTACCACTGATTTATCAAATGATTCTTCCTAATAAATCCATTGCATTCACTAAAAACCACATTAGCATGCCTGTTATTGGTCTTATCCATCCTAAAGCCCCAAGGTTCACACGGTACCCACATAGCCATTTAAAAGAAAAAGAGGGAAAGATTCTTTGTAGTGTAAATATTTAAACAAAATAATACAAAGAAGTGCAGAACTGAGACCTTTTTCCCTCTTAAATAAATAGCAAGTTGACTATTACTCTCCCACACAGAACACTAGGGTCCTAATCAGTGATTAGTGCCCCAGCGTGGAACTATGAAAAACTCTGATACACGTTTTATCCTTTTAATACCTCTCCTATATTCTTGATAATTTCTGTGACCATATTTCTGAATTTTTGGAGCTGTATCTTTGCTTTCTTTTTTATGTATTTGCTACAGGGTCTCACTATGCAGCTCAGACTTGTACTGAGCCTCCTATTTTCAGCCTCTCCAGAACTGGGATTACAGGTATGCACCACCATGCCACTGCATCTGCAGCTCTGGTCTCTTACCCTGAGAATGCTCTATAGCTACACTTCAAAGGAGCACTCTCATGTCCCCCCAAAATTATAGGGTTGAGCCTCATGCACTAGGACCTTCTTGTCCGCATCACATAGTATACAGTGTGGATGGCATTGGCACAAGCTAAACATCCTAAGGGCCGTCATCTATCAGATAAAGTGGACTGAGTAGTGGCCTCCAAAAGCATATGTCTATGTCATTGCTTCCTGGTACCTGCAAAGGTGGCCTTATTTGGAAAAAGAAATACCCTTGCAGATATAGATTAAGATCATCCTGGGCTTCTGGTGGGACCTAACACCAATGACAGGTGTTTTTGTAAGGAATATCCAGAGGGAGTTTTGATAAATTGAGTTAATCTTGGTGGCTAGCACAGGGCAGCTGAGATTCAGGGACTGGCAGGGCAGGTGGTACTGCAGGGGATCCAACCCACTTCCTTTCACTTGCCAAGAAAGCTCTTAGTTCACTGAACTATCTCATCAGCCCTGCATCTTGGCTTTGTTGATTTAAACGACATGGCAGAATTTTGGGTCCCAACAATTACAAAGCATATTAAATTTTCCATTTACTTCAACTCAAGAAACATTATTAAGCATCAAATGTGTACCAAGCCCACCAGTGAAATTATTTAGATGCAGGAGAAATATATATGTGCTCTTTTCCTGTGAGAATTCTAAAGCTTTAAAGTTCCTTGTATATTCATAAGATGTATTCTTTAATGTGTACTTCTGAATGATAATGAAGTAGGGGTAGTGACTGATGAATTCAGTTCTTTGAAACTTTACCTGAAATCTTACTCTCTTCAGCTTTCAGTCAATAAGAAAAAGGCCTTAAGTGCGTCTCTCTTGGACTTCTGGGCAAAGCACAAGTGGTTAAGGCAATGACGCTGCTCCCAGTGTACAGCATCACCAGTTTAGTTTTTGTTATTTTCTGTGTATGCGTAAGCTTGGTTTGGATGTCAGCAAGTTGAAACTCAAACACATGCCTCTTTTCTGTAAGTTCCCCTGTCTTCCTCCTGCACCTTCAGTGTGTCAATACCACCGCTCTACAATTCTCCTATGAAGAAAGTAGAGGACGACAGATGTATCTTTTTATTTTGTCAGCTTCTAGAAATATGTTGAAATTTAATTCTAAATATTTAATGAAGAGATGAAAATTATTTTAACAGTATATTTTATTTAACTCAACACATTCAAAATATGATTTCAACATATAACAAGTATAAAAAATTAATGACATATTTTTAAACCTTCATTTTGAGATTTTGAAATCTTGTGCACTCTTCATATTTTTGGTACAAATCAGTTGGACCAGCAATATTTCAAGAGTTAATTAGCCATGAGTGTTTAGCAGCTGTATACTGGATGTGTAGTTATAGGTCAAGGGTTCAAGTTGGCTCCTATTGGCTAAACCTACTTACAAGCCCAGGTGGCAAGGCCACTGGGAAGCAGGCACCTGGGATACAGAGTATGGCAAAACATCTGATCCCCAGTAGGCACCTGTTGCTGTGGATGGGGAACTTTGAAGAAGTTCTGTGGTGCTGCAGCAGGTTTGTCGTCTGTTTGTGTTTCCTGACTCATTTTAGAAACTGTTAGTGCACCAAATTTACCAATCACTATAGAGGAGATGCTAGCCTGGGAAGCCACCCTGGGTTGTAAATGTAGCTAATCAAGGGATAGTCACATATATCTTCCCTTTGACATTCTCTGAATCTGTATTTGTCACTCTCCTGTCACTGGGACAGAATACCAGACAACTTTAGTTTATGAGGAAAGGACCTTGAGAGCATGTTAGGAGGCTCTAATAGGGGAGCGCAGCTACGCGTACATCCTTGACTGAGGAAAGGTCTTCCTGTGTCGTGCAGGGGTGGCCGTCTTCTTCAACCAAGTGTGCAGCTTCAGGAGGGACATTCATGTGGCAATGAGGGAGGAAGGGGACACCTGACGGCCAGCCAGGTCATCCAAATCAACCCTGGCAATCAACGGGGTGACAGATGTCACAGCTAGATTGCCCTCACTTCAATTTGTTTTTTCTTCCTTTTTTTTCAATTCTTTTATCTTTTTAATTTTTGCATATTTCTTTTTTTTTCTTTCTTCTTCTGATTTTGCATGCATATAACTGGTAACCTGAATAATTTGAAAACAACAATATACAATACAACAAATACTGTGAAATTCATATTATTTTGTTTAGTGAAATTCTGTATCATTTAACTTTTCTGTTTTAATACTACTTTGTATTCTTTTTAAAAATAAAAATTTAGAAAATTAAAAAATTTATGAGGAAAGTTTTATGCTGCCTTCAGCCCATGCATGGTCAGGTTGAGGCAGAAATAGCATGGTAGAAGGCATGATAAAGGGAGGCAGAGCAACAGAGGAGAGAGGAACCAGGGCCGAGAAACACCTAGGTCAAGTCTACAGTGACCCACCTCTTCCGACCAGGCCTCATCTCCTACCAGCACATTTAATCATGAACCCATTGATGGGTTGATGCCCTGAAGGGTATAGCATTGCCATGGCCTAAGCCTCAAAAATTCCTGTCTCTGAACACATGAGACTTTCAGAAAGCAGTTTAAGTCTGAACAGAACAGGATCCACTGTCTTTCCTTGCTGTCTGGAAACATGGGGCTTTCTAGTTTCTTGTCTGAATCCACAGCGTAGTTTCTCCTGGGAAGTAATCATTATCCATTCAGCATGTCACTTGCGTTTGTTTCACAATCTGAAACAGTTGAGGTTCATCTCTTAAACCTGACTAAAGGGACCCATTTATTCAACAGGGTTTTTCTGTGTTTGGCTTTGGTTTGTGGCAGTGCAATAAACTTTAAAGTTTCTGTTCACTGAATAATACACTGGTAGAACGGAGTTCATTGATCCTAGCCTCAGGAGGGGAAATGCATGACACATGGGGAAAAATCAGCCACCTTTGTGGTCTGCTGTTGCTAGGGGCCTCTTACATCGTTTTCACTAACGTCTCTTCAATTCAATACGCATTAGATTGTGTGTCAGAAAAACTACGCCATCCCAACATATAGAGGAGGATACTGATATTAAAGTAAGTTGGTTAATATGACCGGCTGCTGGCGAAGGAGCTGTCTGTGGAACCTGGGAAGCTTGGTGGTAGAGTCCATGCTATTAACCACTGATTTGTGCTTCCCTCTGACCTATGTTAAGTGCCCCGAGGGTCAGCCTGGGGAGTCCCCAGGGTCCTAACCTTGATGTATTGGGCTCTGGATCCCGAGGGGGCTGGTGGTGTGGGTGGGGAAGCTGCTGTGATGAGGCACTGAGTACCACGCTGTTGCAGGGCACTTAGTTGCTAATTGCCGTTTAATCACAAGATGGATGCAGTTACTTCTTTTCTTCCTCTACTCGAATGCCAGTTAGACAGTAATTACTTCTCAACTAAGTGCTGAAAATGTGGCTTTGTTCAGAGCTGGAGCTGAATGCTATAGCTCTCCTTTGAGCCACCACATTCCTTGGCAGGACTTGTTTACCCACGTGGCTAATTAAAAACATCCTCCCCATATCAGATGTTCATTCCTAGTTTCTGATTTCTCTTACATGATGGCTTTTTCCCTTGGAAATTTGATTTTAAAGTTTCAAACAATTGAACTTTCTATTTGGGGAATATAAATAAGCCAAATATTTGTAGAGGTGACCTTATATTTAAGTCAACAATTAAAACAGAAAACTTTTTACATTTATGCAGTTCTAAATTGAAAATGAGTTGACTCAGACACTTGTTTTTTTTTCTTTTTTTATAAGAAGTAGAGGTATAGCTACTTCTGTTTTCTAGTGTTTAAAGGTTGGAAAATGTAAAAAGTCATATGCAATTTGTCTAAACATGAATAAACAATCTGTTGGACTTTTCTTCTAAGCGACTTTTAAATGGGTCTATCTGGAGTTTAGCTACCTTTCAGAGAGGGCTAAGCAATTTGTTTAAAAGTAGCTTGGCTGATGGATGCAATCCTTGTTTGTTGTGCTCCCGTGAGATATCCTGGGTAGCACCTTAGGTTAGGACATCTACTTTAGATGTCTTTTTGTGCCTTTTGTAGAAGCTCTTTGGGCCCTAAGGGTATGCTATTGCTGGCCTACCAACAGTGAGCCCAAGTTGGATCTCTTGTCTTTACTTATATCCCATTGGTTGGACTCTAGTCTTGTGGTTCTACATTGACTGTAAAAATGAGCTGAAAACCGACTGTGGCTGGGTTCTCAAGAGGGAAAGAATCTGAGTTTGGGGAAAATGTAGCCATTTTGGTTGCTCTTACATTTATGAATGTTTTCCTCTTATTTTTCTTGCTCCATCTAGGACACTGTAGAGCTATTTCTCAGTCATTGACTTTTGAGAGTTTAGTGAGTTTCCATCACCCACCCACAGTAACTAGGGTAGGCTGAAGCATGTTCTCTGTGTTCTTTCCTTGAGTGATGACACTGTGTTAGCAGTTCAGTGACATGAAGGATTGGCTTGCATTTAGAATCAGACCAGGTCCAGGATGAGAGACTCCGTTGAGGCCAAGCTTCCATTTAGTGTTTCTCAGCTCCAAATTCATCTTCTTCTAACTTTCTTTGTAACACCAGAGCTGTGCTCTGTAAGTGGCTCTCCTCTACCAGCTAGCTGAATATTAACATCGCCAGTACAGGGCGCTTGATTTGGCAATAGTTAACAATGACAGGAAGAGGCTTCCTTTCAAGTTCTGGGCCTCCTTTATCAATCACTGTAACCAGTGACCCATGTGATGAGCCCCAGCCTTCTCTCAAGGTGCTGCTCTCCCCACTGGAGGCCGTTTCCTATCCTCATTCTCCTACAACAGATGGACAGCTTCTACCAACCAACCACCCCTGACCTCTGCCTTCAACAGAGTGCATTCACTACCATCAGACTGAGTTCCCATGGCCACTGGACCCCCTGAGAAGAGTACTCATCTCAGCTTTTGTGGAGAGGCTAGGAGCTATGAGGGGCTTCTCTCCTAGCTCTTGATTCCTTTGTGTTTACACTCTTCTATAGCCCCAAAGTAATAGCTGCTCTTTTGTTATTCCTTTGCAATTTATAAAACGTCATTTTTTTTTTTTGTGGCTGATGTCCCTGAATAGTTAATAACTTTTTGTATTCTATTTATTTGTTAAAGTAACTATAGTGACTTCTGTCTGTTGCCTGGAGTCTGAGAAATGAGCCATTTTTTTCTGGTGTTTTTTGCTTTAGAAAGACCAAATTGAATGTATGTTCTGGTGAATTAGAAAGCAGATAGAAGGCTGACGAGATGGCTCAGCGGTCAAAAGTGCCTGTTTAGGAAAGCTTAGACAATCTCAGAGACCGTGGTTCGATCCCCAGCACCACATGCTGCGCCAGCCCCACCCCCAGTACAGGCCGAGCCGGCCATAATAAAAATAAATAAAGAAATAAAATTAGAAAAAAAAAAGCATATAGAAAGAAAGACTATATATGCTAAAGCTCATTTATTTATTTTTCAATTTTCTGATGTAGGTTTTCTGGTCTTAGAAGGTTTGGTGCTCAAATGAAGAACCAGCAGGAATTGGGTAATATTTTCAGAACTTTTAGGGCCTAATATAAAGGGTTTTCCTTGGATAAGACTCCAGATAGGATGCTCAGGTTACCTGGGGGCATGAAAAAGAAAAAAGAAACACATGTGCAACCAGCCACCAGAAACCCGAGTGGTTTCCTCAGCAGATTCTTCAGCTGTGTGCCTTGCCTCTGTCCCTGGGTAAAACCATCCTAAGCTGTGGGTAACCACCAGATCCTTGGCCTTAGTTTGATTTGCTGCTACAGCATTAAGGAATAAACACAACCTAAAAAATTCTCATGTAAAAGTTGAATAAACAGCACACTGTCTTATTTTAGAACATAGAAAACAGAAAGTCAGCATAGAATAAGGACAATAATGAGGATGATGATGGTGATGGTAATAATAATAATAATAATAATAATAATAATCAATCTGATTCACATTCATTGCTCCTGATGCCTATTGCTTCACAGAAGCTGGATCCATGCCAATAAAGGTTGAGGCCAAGTTGGTGTGGTTTCTTTTGGTCATACCTTGCATTCCCAGGAGAGCTATAAGAAAAGCTGGATGTGAGAGGTCAGTTCAGCCTTAGGCAGAGACAAACTACTTGCTGTGATTAGAGGAGCTGAAGATAGCTTCCTGTAGGAAGCTTCTGCTTCATTGCTGCTACATCTGACGTTTCATCCTAAGAGGTTCATGCAGGATCACCTACAGATTGTTCCTCAGTTGCATCTTTTAAAATTGAAGAGAACTTTGCATAATATAAAGCTAACCGCTTTGAAAAGGCACTATGCACATTCCCCATGTTGTGCACACATCACCATTGTCTGATTTGAGCATTTTATTATTTCATAGGCAACACTTTTTCTCACAAGTTAGTCTCCATCTGCCATTGCCGCAGTCCCTAACACTCCCCATCTGAATCCTGTCTGTACGGACTTTTCCATGCCAGGTGTTTTAGATTCATACAACATATAGATATCCTCATTAGTTTTAGTTTTTATTTTGAATGAGGGTCTTACTAATTCAATAATTACCCAGGCTGGGCTTGAACTTGTGATCCTCCTGCTACTCAGTCTACCAGAGTGCTGGAATTGCAAGCATGTGCTACCATGTCTGGCTCTATTAAATGACCTCTTCAAATGGGGAGGATTACACATAGGTTAGCGATATTTTAGTTTGAACTGAACTGAACTTGTTGGGCCATTTGCAATCTTCCCCACTTGAAGATTTCGAGGATATAGAGGACCCTAGGAAGGGTGAGGATAAGCAAACCTCTGATCACTTAGTAGGGGTTTGACTTTGGCTTGCATTCTAGGAAATTATTCCAATGGGGCCTTTTTTGTAAATATAACACATGATTGAGCACAGTGTGAGTTTTCCTGCTGTGCACACTTCTTGTTCTCAGAGATTGGCATGGCAAAGATGTTGTGGGTAAGTGAGCTTTTAGTAACCCAGAACCTCATGGGACCAAGATTTCTGTGGATGAACACTGAGGTCACAGAGCTCATGATCTGAGCAGCCCACAGGGCGCCTGACTGAGGCTGCTTTTGCCAGACCTGTGTCCTCATATCATTTCAGAGGCACAGTTCCTGCTGAGTTGAGTTTTCTGTCCTAATTCAGGGCAGTAAAATCTCCTTGAGAAGAAATATTCCCAGAGTCATAGGAGATAGATTTCTCTCTTCATCTTCATTGGAAGTTAATTTGCTGGCAATTATAGTGTCTTTACCATACACTTAGAATCTCATTCATTTACACTCCAGGAAGAAAGATGACTCTTATGACTCTTTTATTTAAATTATTGATGCCTAAAGCTACGAGACATTCATTTCCTGATTTCTCAACACTGGTAATTGACTAGCGCAAGACAGGTGTGGGCCTGAGAAAGCCGTTTAGTTGGCACAAAGAGTGATGGCCTCTGGAACCATACTGTTAATTTTGCCCACAGATGATTATCTACCACAGAACACTCTCATTTGGCTTTTCACAAACAGGTGGTTTGTCTGCACAGCTGTGCACGCTGGAAGCTTGCACCAGGGTTGAGTATGGGTTTGAGAAGTAAGTTCTGAAATGCATAGACATCTTTACCTCCACTCTCCTTTGTACCTCCTGTACGTGTCTAGCCAGTGGTAAAATCACTAACTTCTAAAGGCTAAGTGCTCTAATGAAAACATTATTAGTAGTACATGTTCATGATGTTTCATAGTTATATATTAGGGGAATTGATTATAGTAATAAATATATATAATTATAATAATATAATTATATAATTAATTATATTAATTATGTAATTTCTTAATCATTTCCTCCATCCATGAATTTTCTCATATTCCTTTCACTGACACCTTTTCCCTTTCACAAAAGATTTTTCTCCTCATTTTCTATAGTCTCCTTACTCTTTAATTAATTTATGTTTTGAGTTTCTTACATAAGAAAAATCATGTGCTATCTAATTTTCTGTGTGTCAGTCAGCAAAATTAAAACATCTGAAATTGTATATGATCATTTCAAACTAGACGTCTCACTTTAACTGAGGGGGAGTATATTGTGAATTCAGTAAGGATTATGGGAGGTGGAGTGTATTTTCAGGGCCACTCCTCTCTCTCTGGAGGCCTGGAGAGCAAGAAGAACATGTGGACCAGAATCTCAAGAAATACATAAACTTCAGGAAACAGGGGCTCTTATGTAGTGAACTTTAGTAGGAACAGGCTGCATGACATAATCAAGATAGAATAAGTAACAGAGGCCTGTAGGTGAGGGACCCATTACCTCTTTGGAGAAGGAGGAGGGACATGATGAGATTGCACTGGAGGTGATGTCAACTCCTGTTGGAAAGGTGAGAAGGATTTGCGAGGAGAACAAGGGAAAGAAGAAACTCCTGTGTGGAGCAATTAGAAGGATTCCCTGGCTGTTGGGACATTGTGTGTAAGAACTTGTTTAGAAGGCAAATGGAATGGTTTGGGAGATTCACGTTAAGTCACTGATGACAGCAATGTGGAAAGAGGCTGATGTTTCGTAGATACCAGTGACAGCTGTGGAGGATGTAATGTATACCAGAGCTTTGGAAGAGAGAAAGGAGACAAGAGGTGACCAGGCTTCCAGCTAGAGGAACAAGCAGACACCTGAACACCCTTCATAGAAGAAGGGAAACTTGGAGGTGGACAGTAATGGGTTCAGCTATGGCACAGTAATTTTAAGTAATTTAGCCTATTTGAGAGTGGCTTTTGAATTTCTGGCATTTATGCTTGAAACTTTATTAAGTGCATTCTTTATCATAGTTTTTGTTTTCTTTGGTTCAAAGAAATGAAGTTCCCCT
>PVKN010010149.1:0-11502 GCA_004027915.1 Capromys pilorides
TATATATATATATATATATATATGGTGGCAGGATATTGGAATATTTACTATTTTTACTTGCACTATTTTCAGATAGTTATAAACTGATTTTCAGAAATAATTGTGAAAAAAATTTAAAAATTAGGCTTCCAACACACAAACATATGTAGACTAATAATCAGCACTGTTAGCTAAAATAAGAATCTCAAAGTACACAGATGACCCAATAAGGACCTCAAGTGTGAAATTTAAATTTGCACCAATGTCGTCACTTCACCCTGCAGGAAGCAGGAGCACAGAACAAGGACAAACGACCAGGGCTGAACCTGCTCATTTTCTTCCTCAGAGTCCTGAGCTCTCTGGTGTTTGTGCGTGGTGACTCTCCACAGACCCCTCACTCTTTAGAATAAACACATCGCTCTGCTCCTGTTTAACTTTCCTATATTCCATATTCACTTTACATTTACATGTTGGGATGAGATATCCCTGATGGTACATTCTTTTCTGGGAATAACATGTATTATTCAATCTATTAGATGAAATCTCCCATCATCAACACCTAGACTCATGGAATCAAGATCAAAGTGTAATCTAGTACCTATTTTTTCTCAAAATGTGCAATCACTTCTAAAATTACCCAAGTCTCATAAATATTCATGCTTTCCACACAAGACTCTGAAGAATTGTTACCAAACTGGAAAAGACATCAAAAGGGCTTTTATGGACTACTAGTTGTCTTATTTAACACATATTTACATTTTATTGCCGCAGCTTAAGAATGACAAATTTTCTCCATGAAATATGACTCTGATCTTAGGTGAAACAATGAATGGGTTAACTGCTCTAAGGTTAAGCCAAGGGCGTAGGCACACCCAACCCGGACCACCACAACGCCCACCCGCCCGCCTGCCCGCCCGCCCGCCCGCCACTAGGCAGGAGGGAGGCAAACTAGAGCAGGAATGCACAGGAGAAAGCATTTGTCTGACAAGAGGAAAACTTCCATGTCAGGAGCCAAATACCACAAACTCCCCAAGGCTTAAGCCTGCAAAATGCCAAATGATTACTGTGCATATGTGGAAACATTTTTCCTCAGGAAACAAAAGCATTTTAATGAATCACTGAAATCACTGCATATTTAGAAATAGCTCTTTTAAAAACGATTCACTAGCTATGTTCAAACACATGGCTACAGCCCATGGAAAGAATCACTATTCTAAGGTGCTTTAAAGTCATAAAGTCGGGCTGCACAGAGATAGATCAGGGGTCTAAGCACCTGCCTAGGCAAGCACAAGGACATGGGTTCGATTCTGGACACCACATATTGGGTTGGCCTCGCCTCCAGAGCGCACTGAACTGGCCACTGAAGCTAGGCATGGTGGCGCAAGCCTTAATCCCAGCACTGGGGAGGCTGGAAACAGGAGGATCACCACGAGTGAGCGTAGTGACAGCTGGACCAAAGACATAAAAGAAAATTAAAACATAAAAAAAATCATAAAATCCACAAAACCATTTCATTGGTCTTTGAGCATAATTTTATTAATGTACTTATATAATGGACTTTTAAAACTATCTCAGAGATGCTTGAAATTTTGATTCTTATCCTATTTGGAAGAGGCTAAATCAGGAAACTGGAGATCATACTAGGTTAGGGGAATAGGCCAGGGGTCTTTCACATACTTTATTGCATTTAATTCTCACGCACATATACTTTGACAGGATAATCATTCTCAATTTACATATGAAAAAACAATTTGGTTTACCAGAGGTACCTACCTAGTTACTGGGAGAGGGGGGATTGAAATTTATTTTGGTCTGATAACAAGGTTCATGCCAAGAAAAGTTTACAGAACTTGGGTCTCTTTATTTGGTTAAACACAGAAAATATCATAGTGAGTATGGCCTCACGCGAAAAGGTGAGCAATCATACGTGGAGTGCAACATTAAAACGTCAGAAGGAAAAAAAACAGCAAAAATACTGTCATTAAGTAGTGCAATGTTCTTAAAAGGTACGTGTTTCTTGATGAAACAGAACTCTATCTAAAAATGTTCTATGTTCTGGCGGTCAGATGCATAATAATTTTGCCGATAGTTTTTCCAAAAATCCTACTCTGCGAACTTGAGCAAAGTTGCCTTGGTGAGAAAGGGTCACACTTTAGATATCATTTGTTTGATTTTTTAAAATTTTTCTTAACGACAGCAATATTATTTATCAGACTTACTATGATATACTACTTTTGAACACACTGCCTACGAAGTCTGGTCATTGTCAAAAATGCAGCCTACCTCACCCAAAGATGAAAATTTTCCAGTTTTTATGATGTTTGGAAAAAAAAATGTGCCACGAGCATAAAAGCAGTTTCCAAATTTGCATTCCCAAAATGTTTCAGGCCATGATCGCATCGTTTGGGTATGTGTTCTTTCTCAAACCAACTACTCTGAATGAAACACAGTTTCCAATGTACAAATCTCTGCTATGTTTGCACAATACTGTGAATAGACTTAGGGTGCAACATTTTAAAGAACTACTCACTATGCACTCACTCATGCAAAGGTCAATTAATTCTTACTTTGTGTCAAGAACTGCGCAAAGATTTGGAGATGCAAAGACAGAGCACATAGCTGGTCCTTAAAGGGAACTGCTTGTAGCTGGAAAAGCATTTGTACGGCCAGCCGAAAGGAGAACCTCATGTTTCATCTCTCAGGCAAGTTGTGTTATTTCTCCAAGTACCTAATAAGTATGAAGGTCACACTCAGTAAACTGTAAATTATCTTCTGGTTTCTAAGGAAGCCCAGATGGTAAGAAATAGAGAACTGACGTGACCAAGAGGATTTGCCCAAAGCTAGTTCTATGAGGTTGAACAAGTCAGTGAACCTCGTGGTCCTTAGATTTCTCTTGGGAAAATGAGGAAATTTGATGTGATTTTCTCATGCGGTCTTGTCCAATTCTATATCCTAATAAGCAGCATTTGCTTTAAACAAATTTACACTCCATATTCTTTCTTAAATTGGCCACCCCTTCAGATTTGAAAGGACACTTGCCAAAAACAATCTATGGACCACTGGAGATTAATTCATCTCCAGCCGTGTTCAGCTAACCAAGTCCTTGGATTGTCTATCTTCATATAAATAAGTAGCCAGGGAGATAGCTCAGTGGCTTAAGCACCTGTCTGACAAGTGCAAGGTCCTGAGTTTGATTCCCAGAACAAAAAAAAAAAAAAAAAATTGTTATACAAATAAGAAATCTCATTAGAACCTCCCTTCATCATCCCCCAAACACAAGTGACTTTCCATACTAAAATGATACCATTTTAAGAAAAGACACTTGTTGAGTTTCGGTCATTATCCTCCTCTATTAATATGAGGAAGCAAATGAAACACATTTCAGTTACCCAAGTTTAGACAACACTTGTAAATTACCGGCATAAATCTGCTATCCTCAGAAATATCTATAAATGCCGCATTTACGAGTCGTTCTAGCTACAGCTGTGTGACTCTAGTGTTCAGGGCACCGTTGGGATCTTCTTAAAGGCATAGTGTGAAGCAGAACACCAGCTGCTTATAGAGAGGAATTTGGGCAGCTCAGGGCAGAGCTGTGCCCACCGTCATTGCCTTCACTGTCTGTCAGAGACTGAAATTAAACTATTAGAGGGCCTTTGCTTCTTGAAGGAAAATGGTTTTCAGGAGATAATGTCTAAATTAGCATATGTTGGGGCTGGCGAGATAGCTCAGCGGTCTAAAGCGCCTGCTTGGGCAACTGCAGGGACTGATCCCTGGCACCACAGGCTGTGCCAGCCCCATCCCCAGGACAGGCTGAGCTGGCCATAATATAAATAAATAAATTAATTGATTAATTAATTTTAAGGCGATTACATTAGCATATGTTACTGAATGTGTTCATTTTGAGGTACTCTTTTTTTTAAGAAAAACTTAACTGGGAGCAGGGACTATTATAATGAGATATAAGAAGTTAAGCACCATGTTCACAAGTTAGGCACCAACTGACAAGTTAGCTCTAGGATACACTGTAGGCCCCATACACAGGATCGCTTTAGTCTTACTCAAATTTCGCTCTGTCCAATGGAAAGCAAGGCCCTAGGGGCTTTCCAGCTGGGCCCCCTGGCGTCTCCTCTGCAGCTGTCTGAAGAGACCCTCCTCAGGAGAGCGAGGTTGCCCTTCAGGGCACCCTCAGTGTCACGGCTTCAGTTCACTGCCCTGATATTTCACAAGTTTTGTGAAACATGAGCCTTTCACCAAAGGCCAGGAGAAGTAGGACTTCTTTGCATTGAACTCAAGTTCTTCCCACTTAAACAAACGCCTATGCTCACCAGGGCGGGATGTTCTCCTCTTGGTGAACACGTTCTCAAGCTGCCCAGTTGTATGGATTTCCGTTCTGTGCTTTCTGTCATTACTGTCATTTCATTCTGAGAAACTTCTAGTACCAGTAACTCAGCTGTTTGTAAGTTTTCTTTTAATTTTGAATTTTTTTTTTTTAGCTGATAAGTTATGTAAAGGGCCAGGGATGTAGCTCAGTTGCACAGTGCCTGCCTGGGTTTGATTCTTGGTACAAAATAAACAAGGAAAAAAAAACCCAAAACAGGTATTTTGAACACAAAGCTGTGAGACAGATTAAGCTTCATAGTCTTTGAAGTCAACTGACTGTGCAGCGCGGTGCTATACGGGCTGCTCTTCCTCAGAGAAGCTCAGTGTGAACTGTTTTGAATCCACTGAAGTCCTCCCTTAAGGTACAAGAACATTAAATCCTCTGCCTTAAGTAATTTGACTGTGCATTGAAGTGGTTTAGGTTATTACTTTATTCTTCCTCTAAGTGAACTCAGTTACCTTAGAATGTCAAAGAAATATGAGGCGCTTAAAATTAATCTTTCATATCACTTCTTATATTTTGCTTTAAGTAAATGAATGTTCCTTTGCCAAGTGGTTACTCTGCCTCATCAATAAAGGATGCGTCACAATACGGACAGCACAATACGGATGGTGGCAGGAGGCCTCTGCGAGGCCTACACTTAAAAAGTACATTGTCAAGGACCTGGAAGGAATCTCAGACTCCAAAAACAAAGAGTTTGTGGCATATTAGTCTTCTTTATCAAAGAAACTAATTGAGGCACTGAAGACAAAAATCAGCCTATTGAGCAACAGCAGGACACAAGGCCAGCAAAGCTTCCTGACAAGGGGGAAAGGATGTTACACTCCCCACCAGGGAAGGAGAGCTCTGGAGGTCCCCCGTCAGCCCTGAAATCCTTAGGTAGGCATTTCAACCTTAGGAGCATACATTTTTCCCATTTGTATAAGGAAGTGTTGAAAAAGTGTTAAAAAAAAAGTCTTTCCCTGGCAAACAGAAACTCAGCGTAGTTTCATAATTTAACCAAGGTGACAGAGTCCAGAGATAGAGTTAGAAAAACTTCTTAAAACTTAGGACTGGAGTTCTACCTCCCAAGGGAACTTGGTTCTTTTAAGTAAAAGCATGTATCCAGATTCACCCAGCTGTTTCCCTGGAAAGGATGGGGTAAATGTGCTCTAACTCACACAAAGTCCGATCTGCTATTGTTCAAAACCTCCACGTACAATTAGAAATTTGGTGATTATGTTTGTTTCCATCATCTCAGCTACCTGGTTCTCACAGCTTCACCTCTGCGTTTCTTCTCAAGGTTAACATTTTGAATGCATGAGAGCGGTTTAAACAAGACTCTTTAAAATGAGATGTTGTCCCCTGGGAATGGAGGGAACCTAGGATTTCATCCTTCCCCCAATTTTTCCTGACGTGTATTTCTAAGTTTGCTGATGGCCTTTACTGTCACTGCCAGACCACAAGCACTTTCCTTTCTGGACACGATCTGAGGTGGCACCAGTCTCCGGGGCATGTACCGCAAGAGACTGGATCAGGAGTTTCTCTTGAGGGGATGGGTGAAGGCTCTGAAGGAAAGCGGGCACAGGAAGAGGCCGCTTTACACCGCTCGAGAAGTTCTGGCTCCTTAAAGCCTCGTACAATGAATGTATAGCCACCGCATCTCTTAAGTTTACATAAGACAATAAAATTCACTCTTCAGGCATGTAAAGATTATGTGGATTCACTTACTGTACTGTGTGCTTCACATGCTATACTGTAGTTTATGTATATGCACTTTCTTATGTTGTAAGAATCCACCAAGCTATAATATATAATATTATATTGCCCATATAATATATGCAACAAAACCTAAACCCAAAATTTAAGCCTTTAAGGTACAAAAAACCCTGAGAGAACACATGCTTGGAATAAAAAGCTCTATCATTTCAGAAAGAATGTCCAGTTAGACCATCATACGCAGGGAACTCAGTCTATATTTACAGTTAGTCATTGTAGACCATTTTGATATGTTAATCTACAAGGGGTCTCTTTGGTATGCTGATTTATAAGGGCTTTAGATTGGGACTATAAGTCAGGCTTGGACACTTGCTGAGTGTGTGTGAGGTCCTAGGTCCAGGCTACAGCACCATGAATGCAATACAGTCAAACATGCCAGAACATCCAAGTTGTACAACTTTGAGGGAAACATCAGTTCCGAGGTACAATACTACAGTTGAACACACTGATCTTTATCCAAAACATCAGTGCTTTCTTTCCTAGCATTTTATAAATAACCATGAAGCTTCCTTAATTACTGTCACCTTTTCTTTTTATTGTTTTTTCTGAGCAAATCAATTTCTGAAATGCAGTAGGACCTGTACTCCTTCTCTTCATCTCCCAAGATATTAGAATCACTTCCCATTTATGAAGAAAACTATCTTCAGGATAATAATAACATGGAATGCAACAACAACCAAAATATGTATTCTCCGAGGACTGCATTAGGACCAAATCAGTACCAGTCCCACTTCACCCACACACCACATAGTCTAAAAATGTTTTCAGCCTGATAAAAATTTCCTGATTTACTCTTCTCCAATAGAAAACATCGGTCATCAAAATAAACTCCTGACAGTAAAGGAATGGCAGCCACACGGTCACACTGTCAAATGTGTCTTTTACTAGCCAGTAACTGTCACATAGTTTCACTTAATTTAAGAAAAAAGAAAATCAGAAAAATCCGAGACAAGCCATTTTAATAAAAGGCACACGAGAAGTTCCACATATCTCTCTCAACTAAATTCTTACAGTTGACTCGGCCAAAATAATGTCCACAGAAGTCCAAAATACAGCAGAAGTTGCTTATTGTGGTACTCCATCAGCATAGACCAGTAAAGACTTTTTAAAATAAATAGCTAATTCTATAATTTGTTGATAGTCTTAGCAAAGAACAGAAACTGGGGGCTGAGACTCAGGGAAACTGCCAAATAAAGATTAAGGTATTTGGAGCCATTTCTTAATAAAATCCAACTTTTATCACTGCTGATAGCTTCTTCTTCTGAGTTTTAGTCCCTGGCCTATTAAAAGTAGTCCAATATCGAACCCCACTATAGAGTCATATTTCAATGGAATTAACTTTGCAACTCCTAAAATTACAAGAAAATCCTTAGTGGGAACTATGCTTACTAGTTCCTTCATCTTTTAAGAAGGGAGAAGTATTTTTCTGGATATTTAGTAAAAATTGGATCTGCTGCTCATCCATCTTTCAGCTGATAACTAAAAGCCAACAGCTTTGATCTGTCACCTTGACCCCAAGCTACAGCATGTTCTCCTGTCCTCCTCCAAAAAACCAACGAGAAGCTGCTGAATGTTAAAGCCAATAAGTAAATAATAACAGGAAAATAGGGCGCGTTCTTCTTTTGCCCTAACTGGTCTCAGTTTAGTCGGTCCCGCTCAGCAGCTGAGTCTGGTGTGCATGCCACCGCAGATCGAATGAATTTCACAGCTCTGAGCTTTTAAACAGGAAAGAATGATTTCTTTCCAAAGAGTACCGCTGTGGACGTGAGGGCCACAGCGAGAGAGGAGCAAGGACTGTGGAGGGTAATTTATGAACTCGATCTAGTTGAATTTTTAAGACTCCTGGCATCAGTCCTCCCTCCTATCATCCCCGCAGTCAGAGAAGGACCCCGTTTCAATCCAGACCTTGGCCACGCACAAACACAATAAATAGGCTCGTTATTGTAATGCTGCAGAAACCTTGAGGCGCTCTCTGCTGAGGGACAGATGTCCAGGAGCAAGGGGTACCAAGTTCCCCGGAGCCCGACCCTCTCTTCTAAGCTGCGTTATCTGTTGGTTTGCAGCCACAGACTATGGACAAGGTTTTCAGACTCTTGTCGTGGCGGCTCCCTGAGCCCAGAAATTCTAGGCTGGGGAGCAGGAGGGCAACAGACTGACCGTTTCCTCTAGCAAGCTCTGATCCTTGATTGGCTTTGAACCTAGAAGACGAACCCTGGCACCCCGTCCTTCAATCACAGTTTCAGGGAAAGAAGTTACCGAGAAGTTACAGAGAAACTCAGAACGCGTTTCAGTCGCCCACTGTCCCATCTTAAAAGTCCCAGAGAAGTCACTTCGTGGGCTCCCTGCTCCGCACCCTCTGCCACCTGCGGGCACGGTCGCCACGCCGTTCCGAACACCCCGAAACCTCACCGCGGGGAAGGAAGTTGACTCGCACGGCCCTAAGTCAGAGGTGCTCGGGAGCTTCGCAGCCCGGAGCCCTGTCCGGGGTCCGGGGGATCCGCGAGGAGGAGCAGCCTCGGGGCGCGGGGGCGGCCGCTCGCCGGAGTCCCGGGCAGGTGGCGCCCTCCCCGGGTCCCCCCGCCGCTGCGCTCCGCCCGCCCGCCCGCCCGGCCGCTCCTCCTCGCCCCGCAGGCCGTGAGCGCACCCCGGGCATCCCGTGCCGCCGCGTCGCGCAGCCCCGGCCCACCGGTCCCCGCGGCGCCCCTCGCCCCCGCCCCGGCGGGCGGCCCCGCCGCGCACTCACCTGCTGGCCGGGCTGCTGCGCCGGGTGGTAGCCGGCTGCGGGGCAGGGCGCGGCCGCCGGGGCGGGGTGGGGCGCACGCTGGGGCGCTCCATGCGGCGGGCGGCGCTGCATCACCTCCGCGCAGCTCATGGCAGCGGGGCCGGCGGCGGCCCCTGCGTCGCCGTCGTCGCCTCCTCCTCCGCCGCCGCCCGGGTGGCGGCTGCGGCGCGGGCGCGGGCGGGTCCTCGGCCGGCGCGGGCGCGGGAGGCGCGGGCGCGGGCGGGGGCGGCAGTCGGCGGCGGCCCGCGCGCGGGCACCCTCATCTTCGGCCCGCGGCGCCCCTCTCCGCGCTCACATGGAGCCCGGACGGTGCGCGCTCCGGCGGTGCGGGCGGGCCGGGTGGGGGGCGCTGCTGCAGCCGCTGCTGCCCCGCGGCCGGCGCCGAGCCGCCTCGCAGCTCCTCCAAGTCGGTCCCGGGGGGCGGGCGGGTCGCCGGCAGAGGGACACCGCGGAGGGGAGGGCGGCCTGGGATTGGAGCGAAGTTTGCCGTCCTCTCCGCCTCCCGGCTGGCGGCTGTGGGAGGGGAACGGCTCGCGGTGGCTCCGCGCCCTGCAGCCCCGCGCCTCCCCACCCTCGCTGTCACCTGGCCAGAGGGCGGGCGCGGCCCACCCGCGGCTCCCTGGAGCTTTCGCGGGACCGGCGGCTCAGAACCAAAGAAGGCCAAGAGCTCAGCGGTGAAAGAGCGAGAAGTAAACTAGGTAGCGCCTAGGTTAAAAATAGCCGTGAGCCGGAGGAAGTTAACGTTACTGCAAGTGCGCACACGCCAGGCGCGCGAGTCGGCGTTCTAAGTGAGCTCCGATTTAATTTACACCCTCGTGGCCAGGCCCTTTGCGAGATACCTGTTCTGGCTCTAGTCTCCTGAATTCCACAGAAAAATAAAATGCAATTGATCAAAGGTGTATTGCCATGCAAGTGGCCTGTGACTTTCTGCAATGTGTATATTTGTAGGAATATAGTTGTGTTACAATAAAGCATTAGAACAAAATGAATGATCAAAGCTCAGCGGGACGACCTTGATCTTCTCATGACACACAACAATTGCTTGTTGCAACAGGCGGGCCTCTGTCATTGAAAAAGTCAGTTTGGATATCAAGTGCATTGATGTTGATTTGAACTGAAATGTACCACACACACACACACACACACACACACACACACACACACACACACACCAAAGTTTGTATTACCTTGGAATCCTAATCTTCAGCATGACTGTATTTGGAAATAGCCTGTTAAGAGGCTGAGGGCCTAGGGTGGGAAACAATGCAACAGGAGCAGGGCCCCTGCAAGAGGAAGACCCCGCATCCCCCTGAGAAGATCAAAAAGCCCTCACCCCAAATCCGTGCCTCTGGATCTTGGAGTTTGTGCTTCTAGGACCGCGGGAAAAGAATGTCTGGTTCTTTGAAGCACCCAGTCTGTTGGATTTCGTTGTGCCAGTTCCAGCAGACTAATATGGAAGGGTACCTCTAATATATTGTTAATCTTTAGATACGTATATGTGTAACTCCGCAAACACATAAAAGTGTACATCCAGATACAACCACACACAAGAGTACATGCAAATACTTGCATACCTACACGCACACACAAACGCGCAGACTATGACGATTGGACAGGAACCCTTGCTATCCTGTAGCAACTTCTGTTTGACTCACTTTAGCATCTGTTAACTATTACAGATGTGCTTATTAAGGGCTTGTACTGCTTAAACTTTAAATTACACTCTTGTAGTAGAGGAGTGTTTCTATCTGTCAGACATATAAGCATTTACTTTAAAAGTTCATTAGTGTCTCTCCCCAAACTGGCATTCTTTTTTTTTTTTTTTTTTTTTAAATGATTTATTTATTTATTGATTTGTTTGCTTGTTGCGTTTGTTTCTTTATTTTGTGGCTGGCTCAGCCTGCCCTGGTGGTGGCGCTGGCGCAGCATGTGGTGCCGGGGATCGAACTGCAGTCCCCGCAGTCGCCTGAGCCCTCCTAAGCAGGCGCTTTAGACCACTGAACCATCTCGCCGGCCCCCAAACTGGCATTCTTTAGCAAGCTACTTTTCTCTTTTAAGACTCTTCTATTCGTCTTCTTTCTAAATAGCTCCACACAGGTGTTGCATAGAGACCCCAGTAGTGCCGGTCCTGCTTGTCGCACATCCACAACCCGATTCTTCTCTCTTAATGTTTAGCTGCTGTTACGGCTTGAGTCTAGTTGTCCCCGCAAAGACTCATGCAGTCATGGGGTGGAGACCTCTAGAGTTTGAGACTAACTCATCCACTGGGATTATGTGTTTTAGTGCTGCTGGGATTATGGGTGAGATGGATATCCTGAGGCAGAGAGCCTGAATGTAATGTAAGAGAGACAGAGAACCAGACTCCTGCCTCTCTGTTGCTCTCTGCTGCCCTGATTGGTCAGTTACCTCTGTCATCATGTTGGTGCTGTCCTTCCACTGTGAATTGCATGCTCTCTGCCCTGTTCCTCTCAGCCTTGGAGCCGGGTGAGTATGGACCAAAACCTCCAGTAACTGTGAGCTGAATAAACCTTTCCTACCTTCATTTTGGGTCTCAGGTTTCTGTCCCAGCAAGGAGAGAAGAGCAACTGAGACACCTGGGTCC
>PVKN010010149.1:11602-23068 GCA_004027915.1 Capromys pilorides
TTTGCTTGTTGTGTTTGTTTGTTTCTTTTATTTATTCATTTTGTGGCTGGCTCAGCCTGCCCTGGTGGTGGCGCTGGCGCAGCATGTGGTGCCGGGGATCGAACTGCAGTCCCCGCAGTTGCCTGAGCCCTCCTAAGCAGGCGCTTTAGACCACTGAACCATCTCGCCGGCCCCTACATCCCTGCTTTTAGTGATAACATGGTCCCTGGAAATCCAAAACAGTCATGATGTTTTGATCTTCTTTTTTAAAAGTTTCAAAGTAGTGCCTCATGGTTTGAAGTCTCAGTTCTTTATCATTCCAGCTTTTACCTCTGTGTGTGGCTAATTCCCGGATTGATACAGCCATTCGAATTGAGGCCCTGCCTTTTCTAAAAAGGATCTGTGGCAACCCTATGACGAAATCACTATGAAGCAGCCCTGTGCAGAATGTTCATGAACTTATTGATTTTTCCTATTTACTTGTGAGTCTGTCCAAGGTCTAGGATCCTTCTCTGGGGATGGGGTGCAGACACATAGTAAGCGATCCTCTCTGAGTCACTGGCCCCTACTGAGGCCTGTAATGGTGGATAAAACAGGAAAACCTCAAAAGGTAGAACAAAGTCATAGCGAAGGATGATGGCATCCAAGCACAACTAGGTAAGGACTGGAGCCTCAGGCATCTCACTCCTGGGCAGACAAACTGATACCTTACTTGGAGAAGTCCTTAAGCGGCTCCCCTTTCTTGAATACTCACCTGTCTTCTTCTGATAACTAAGTAAATATGGGCTACCAGAGAAGGTCTTAGTCTTAGCCCAGGGAGAATCTGGCATTCTGTGAGAGGGCTTTGATCCTCCTGAAGCCCTGAAATCACTCGTTTTGCCTCTTTTTTTTCTTTAGGGAGGCCAACTGTGGACCTGATCAGGCTGCAATAACTATGGGATATTAACCCACTGTCTCTACCATGTCTTTTTTCAGATGTGCAGAACATTGACAACTTTCACATCTTACTCATTTGTCTGCTCTTGTTCCTCAAGGAAACATCATTTGAAACACCCACTGAAGACCTGCATAACAGCTGCTATGTTTTGTGTCCAGTTGTTCCCCAAAAGCCTCATGCAGTTATGGGGCAGCTTCTAAAGTTTGTGATTAAGTCATGATCCAGTGCTGAAATTATGGGTATGAGAGCTATTCTCGCCTTGGGAGCGGGTATCCTGGATACAATACAAGAAAGGGAGAGAGGCTTGCTAGTGGCTGCGGCCCTCTGTGAGCTGGGACCTCTTCATGAGCTGCCGCCCCCTCCCATGTGCCACTCTGCCTTGGAGCTAGCCAAGTATGGACTGAAACCTCCACTAACTGGGAGGTAAATGAACCTTTCCTTCTTTCATTTTGGGTGTTGGGTATTTGGTTTCCAACAATGACATAAAAGTAACTATGATGAAGGCCCTGTCTGGACCAGCTCCAGGGCCCCGTGGATACTGCTCTCCTTGTCTTAACAGTCCCTTAAGTACTCAACTGGTAGTTGCATGTGCGCTAGTCTCTCTAGCATAACAAAGGTTGTTTGGGAAGGACTGTGACTTCTACCTCTGCACCTCAATCATATGATACTTGGCATAGTAAATGTTCTCTGAATAAAGAAAGCACAAAATGGGGAGACAAGCCTCTTAGAAGAATTCAGACACTCTCACAGAAGCATATAAAATCAGTGAGCAAGTACAACACTGAATATGATTTCAGAATCTGTTTCGGATTTTCTGCTAGATAATAGGATACAAAGTCCTGGTGGTGTGAAAATATTAAGGACGATGGAGCCAAAGTGACTGAGTGAAGCTGGGAAGCTGGTTTCCCAGGAAAACCCTTCCTCAAAACCAGGCCCCTTGTTCAAAACTTTTAATATCTACAAGTTTTTCTTCAAATAACTTCATGTATATTTTGTCTATACAGGGACAGACTGGCTGCAAGAGTAATCTCTATCTCACTAACCCTACATGTAGCTTTTAAGAGGTTTTAAGTATATGTTTGTTAACTGAAAAAATGAAATCAGAACCAGATTCAACAAATCTGCCCCCACTCCAATTTCTGTATCTTTTAGGTTCCCTTGTGTGTCAAGGGTATGTCCTGCGATGCAGATGTAACGCCTGGGTATAAAAGAGCCATGAACATGAAAATCTCCAAATATTTGTCGAAATATTCCATGGTAAAATACTTTTTGACAGGCTGCTTTATATATTATTGACAAAAGAAAATGAGGTGAGTAAAAGTTGTGTATAGAAGTAAGATACGACATTGTCAGAAACAGAAAATAACTTACCTTCAGTTAAACTGCGGTATTAATGGGCTAATGAAATTAGGCTGATTCCTACAGAGAGCTGAACTGAAGTTCTGGTAGCAGAGAAAATGTCTTATTTACGTAAAATGTCCCAGGAAGGGGTGGGGAGATAGCTCAATGGTCTCCATTCCTGCCTGGCAAGCATAAGGACCCAGGTTCAATCTCCAGTACCTCATGCTGAGTAAGCGCTGGAACTCCAGGCATGCTGTGCCAGCACCAAAATCAAGTGTGGTGGTGCACACCTGTAATCTCAGCACTGGGGATGCTGAGACAGGAAGACCACTACAAATCCAAGCTGCGTAGGAAGACCTTGAACCACACAAATAAATATGTTTTTTTAAAAAAAAATCCCAAGTAGGTTCTGGGGAGATAGCTCAGTAGAATAAGTGCTTGCCTGGTAAGTACAAGGGCCTGAGTTCAATCACTGGTTGTGGGGAAAAAAAATCCCAGGTATATGTTTAATATTTTTGAATGAAATAAAAACCAAAACAGAACAAAGCAAACACACATTAAAGCACCTACAAGCAGGTGCAGGGGCCAGGGGTTCGATGCCAGGCCCTGCCCCAAGGGTGCACTGAGATGGTAACTGAGACTGGGTGTGGTGGCGTGTGCCTATAATCCCAGTTCTTGGGAGGCTGTAAACAAGCACATCACTGAGTCAGATCTAGTAGTGAGACCCTGAACACCCTGTAGACCCTTCCCTAAAATACAAAAAAAAGCAAAACAAACACAAAAAACCAAAGCCTCACCTAATTTTACTATTATTATTATTTGTGTGTGTGTGTGTGTGTGTGTGTGTGTGTGTGTGTGATACTGGGGATTGAACTCAGGACCTTGCACTTGCCTGGCAGGTGTTTATTCTACCAAGTTATCTCCCTGGCCTTGTCTCACCTAATTTTAAAACATCTTATTTCATAGAGAAACAAAGATATGTTCTGAGTGAAGTCTAAGGGACTAGTAGCAGAGTTAAGATCAAAGCCCAAACTTCCTGGTTTTCTGTTTTTTTGGTTTTTGAGAGGTTTTTTTTGGGTGGGGAGCAGGGATTATTTGTTCTGTTTTTTGGTTCCATTTTTCACCATCATGCATAGTAAGGATGTCTGAATCCACACAAATGTACAGTCCCATGCATACTACCTGTGGGCGCATATTCATACATACTCATTGATACAAACACATGAATGAATATATGAAAGAAAAAGTCATCTTCCAGGTTATCATTTGATCAACTTGAAAGTAGGGGGAAGCGCTGCTAGCTGCGTTTACAGTAATGAACCACTCGAAGCGCACAATGCAGTCTGTTCACTGGGGCACTCATTCTGTTCACTACCATACAGGTGCCACAATCACATGATAAAAAAATGGCAATCAGACAGATCTTGACTATGCAGACTTCTGAGCTAATGCTCCTTGAAGTTCACCTTCTTATAAGGCCTCCTCTTTCCTTAACACTCCTTGTTCTCTTCTGACTGAGTCTAGCTATGGAGCCCAAGCTCTTCTGTCTGATGCCAGTCCTCCTACTTTATTCTATCCCAGCAACTGCACTGCTAATAAAATTCACACATTATATTTAATATTCCTTTTTCCTGCCCCAGTCAGTATTCTTTTTACCTCATGCACTAAATTTCCCTGAATCTTCTCAGATTTTCCAGCTGGAATTTATTGAGATGAAATCACAAGCTAGTTGTACTTAAAGGAGTAATTTCAAGTGAATTTTCCCAATGTCTCTTCAATAACAAGATAAAAAGTGGGGGAAATTGTTTTTTAAGTAACGATAACCAGGTTTTCTGTGAACTTGGGATCCCAGGTAAGAGAACACACAAGACTTGTCATATATTAGTGTTCAAATGCCATACCCATTTGTCTCAGTCACCAAACAACTTGGGAAGCCATTTTTCCCACAATGAGACTGTTGATAGTACAGCCTTCCCTCTGGCTCTGGAGAAAGGATATGAACAAAGCATTTCCTGGCCTATGAATAGTTATTTTAAATAGAATAATGACACTGCCCCCAAAAGTCCATATTCTAATCCATTCTATTTGTGGATATATGTCTACTTGGCAGAAGGAAATTAAGAATACAGATGAAATTAAAGCTGCTAATGAGTGGATTCTAAAATAAGACGATAACCCTAATTATCTAAATGGGCCCAGGGAAATTGCAAGGGTCTTTAAAAGGAGGAGGTAAGAAACAGCAGAGTCGGAATCCTCTAGATGCAAAGTAAAGAAACTCTACAAATATCACTGATTTCTCATGCAGAACACAGCCCACTAGAGAGCCAAGAGATGCAGCCTCCAGAAGCTGGGAAAAGCAAGATGACGACTCCCTCAGGGCCTGGAGGAACGCAGTCTCCTGCCACCAGGGATAAGCAGAACCTTTAGCGTGCTGACCTTTATTGTAAATCAGACACAGGCATTGTTTCAGGTCACTGTGCTTACGGTAAGTGCTTGCAGCAGGAATAAGAAAATCATGCAGTGTTTGACGAGGTAGCAGTTATTACGAGGGAAGGCACTGGTGAGAAAACTCTCTCTCTCCAGCATTTTTCTCTGAGAAGAGGACAATAAGAGATTTATGAGTTGAACTCCAAAGCTCCAGGGCTTAGGAGAGATTGACTGCTTGGGTTGACATGGGAGCCTCCAATGGTACCAATGGAACAGAATTTTTAGAAAGGAGGACTAAATTCATGTGAAAAGCACTCAGACCATTTTTATCAGTTGCCTCATATACCACCTGCGTGTCAGGGCCCTCCTTAAAGCCAACAGTGAAATTGTTTCTCTGATATACTCAAGTGTATCTGCTTCCAGTTCATGCTTCCAGGCGTCCCTGTCACCAGATGCCTCACATTTACTTTGCTTTTTCTCTTTCCAGCCATTTTTTTGCAGTATGTCATCATCAGAGTTAGTAAGCTTAGCATTAATGGACAGGTTGACAAATTAGGAGTTTTATTATTTAAGCTTCATGCTAGTTGATACTTGATAAATTTTGGTAGTACAGATTAATCAATGTCTTCTTCAATTTCTCTCTTCTTTTCACGTGTGTCTGATATTCTCTGTCTTAAACTGTTATCTTACACTTTAGTCATTTGTACTTGGAGTCTTTTTTTTTTTTTCTCATGGTTCACTTGTCAAGTAACTCTTTCTTTCTTTCTTTGTTTTTGCAGACCCAGGGATTGAACTCAGGCCCTTGTGCTTGCCAGGCAAGCACTCATCCTACTGAGCTATCTCCCCAACCCCCGCCCCCCAAGTAATACTTTTAAAAATCTTTTATTTGTGTATTTCATGCAGGGTCTCACTATGCAGCTCAAGTTTATAGTGATCTTCTCCTCTCAGCCTCCCCAGGGGTGGGATTACAGATGTGCCCCACCGCTCCGGGTTTTGGTGGCTGACATGGTATGTGGTACCGGGGATTGAACCTGGGTCCTTGTATTTCCCTGGCAGGCACTTAGACAACTGAGCTGTCACCTCAGACTCCACTGACTCCTTTTCTAGTTAACTATACGTACTGAGTTTCTTATATTCCATCTTTCATCATCTTATTCTATCCTCTTATCCTAAGAGGACTCATTTGTCATGGTTTGTGCCTAGATGTTCCCCCAAAGTCTCATAGGATCATAGGGCTTTTCAGATGTGAATGAATCTGGAGTGTGACTGATTCATAAAGCAGTGTTGGGATTCAGGGTGGGTGATTACTAGACCAGTCCACTGATTGGATCTGCACGGCCCTGATGCTGACAGACTAGACACAATGTAAGGACCAGAAAGAGGCTTGTCTTGCTGTCTTACTGCTTTGCGTGTCTTCTGATGCCATGAACTGCTGCCCTCTGCCATGTGCCACCTGACCTGCGACGCAGCGGAGTATGACGGAAACCTCCACAAACTGTGAGCTAAATAAACCTTTCCTCTTTTAACTTTGGGTGTTCAGTGTTTTGTCTCAGCAATGAGAAAACTAAGCTAAACTATCATTCACCTTTATTCACTGCCCTGTACAAACAACGTAAGTTAACTTTCAACTCAGAATGTTCCGCAGAGCCCAGGACAGCATCCTATATAGAAAATTTAAAGTTGATAAATATGCCAGGTGTAGTAGCATATGCTTGCAATCCCAGCACTTACAGGGCTGAGACAGAAGGATCAGTGTGAATTCAAGACTAGCGTAGGCTCCAAAGTGAGTTCAAGAGCAGCCAAGCTGCACACTGTCTCAAAAAGACGAATGAATAAATAAATAAGTAGTGAAACCATGTATAGTTCAAACTAGTACTTTATTTACATATTATATATATATATTTTATTTTTAAAAGAAAATACAAAATGATAAAGAAAAGCATCAGAAATGATACAACATTTCATTAAACAATTAATAGGAATTTGACAGTGGTTGTTGTATTACATAATGTTATCTTCAAATTAGTTGTTTAGGTTACCAGATATAGAAACATGCAAAATGGCTTTAGTAAAGTTATAAGAAATTTAAAAGAAGCAAAAGAAGGCCTGACGAGATGGCTCAATGGACTAAGGTGCCTGCTTAGGCAAGCTTAGGCAAGCACAGGGGCGAGGGGTGAATCCCTGGCACAACATGCTGCTCTAGCCCCATCCCCAGGGCAGCCAAACAGAGTCCAGGTGTGATGGTGCACACCTACAATCCCAGCACTGGGGATGATGGAAACAGGAGGATCACCACGAGTTCAAGCTGCATAGTGAGACCTTGCAACAGCCAAATACACTTAAAAAGACAGGAAGAAGAAGAAGAAGAAGAAGAAGAAGAAGAAGAAGAAGAAGAAGAAGAAGAAGGAGAAGGAGAAGGAGAAGGAGAAGGAGAAGGAGAAGGAGAAGGAGAAGGAGAAGGAGAAGGAGAAGGAGAAGGAGAAGGAGAAGGAAAACATTTACACATTAACTGCCCCTTTGCCCCTTCCAGTAGACCAGTAGAAATCAACGGTACAATGATCCAAGCCGTCCTGCATATGCAACTGGAGACCATAATGGTAAGTGAAATAAGTCAAATCTACACATGCAAACATCACACTGTCTCTGTAATGTAAGACTCTGAAAGACTAAATAAAATCTGAAAGGTACAATAGCTACTGTGAAAGGGAAAGAATATGTTCAATAGGGGGGAACAACTGGGGTGAAGAAAAGGATATTTTATATCAGATTATTATTGAAAATTTCCTCCATTCTAATAATGAACTAAATATAGATGTATTCCAACTGTAAGTCCAGCATAGATAATTTGGTCACTGTCATTGAAAAGACGAATTGTCTGTTAGGTTGATCACCTGATGAGGTTAATTCATTTTGGGAGCTGTGACATTTAAAATATATGCCAATGTTACAACTCCGATTGGCAAATTGTACATCTAATGTAAGAGGACATGGGGGAATTCAAACCAAGCTAAAGAATAAATTCTATATGTTTCTAAATTTTGTTACTATGTTTTTGTTCTCTTTAAAAATTTCTTAAAAATAAACATATGAGAATACAGAAAAAAACCTTTTGCATGGCAATGTTTGATAACTATTTATTACTTTTTTGTGTGTGTGGTACAGGGTCTCACTACACAGATCAGACTATAGAGATCCTCCTGTTTCCAGCTTCCCCGGAACTGGGATTACAGGCATATGCCACCACACCAGGACTCGGCTGGCTCAACATGCCACAGGGGTGGGACCGGTGCAGCACGTGGTGCCAGGGAGCAAACCCCAGTCCCTGTGCTTGCCTAAGCGGACACTTAGTCCTCTGCACTATTTAACTGGCCCTTATCCATTGTAATACTTAATACTAGAAGAATCTGAATTGGAAAATACTGAAATGAGATGAAAAGACGTCAAAGCATAGCTTACTTTACACATCTAAAAATCAGCAGAGGAGCTGGGCAGATAGCTCAGTAGAATAAGTGCTTATCTGGCAAGCACAAGGGCCTGAGTTTAATCTCGAGTTCCGCAATCAATCAATCAATCAACAGAACAAGATGGTAGGTATATGACTGAGCCTTATTTAATCATTCCATAACGTAGATACTATATATGATGATAATATATCATATCCCATAAGTATATATAATTATAATCTCTTAATAGGAAGCAAAATATTTTTAAAAGCTCACATTAGTCTAGCCACCTCTGAACATCAAAATTTATCCATGTGCTGCTAAGGTCTTAATTGTTAATAAAAACTAGTAGCAAGTACATACTTAGCTATGTAACAGAGCCACCTTCCTCAATGAAGATATTGAAAGTCCATTCGTTCAATGTATGCTTCGTGTTTCTTTTTTGTTTTTCGCTGATTCTCCTGGTGGTCATTGACAGATCTGGTCTAATTCAACTATATTCTTGCCGTCAGTCTCTGACACATAGAATGCTTTCACATGAAGTCTGGGCTGGGTACAATGTGATTCTGACCATGGAATAGTACAAAGCTAGGTAGACCAGAGGAGGAAACCCTGGTTCTAGGCATCCTTAGCTCTGTGTCCTAACCTACCCAACTCACTAGCCACAGACGAAGCCCTACTAGACTAATAAATCACCGAAGCCAGAAGGATCTGACTTGCGTCTATTTCTCCCTTTAGGAATATTATTTTTATAATTTGATTTAAACACCTTAGAATAAATGAAGACAAAAATCCTTGTTGCTGATATTTAGAAGAGAGAAAGCAGAGTGGGAAAGCTAACCCACACAGCTTTCCAACTGGTACTGGGGCAAAGGGGTACAGTGAGCTAGTTGCTCAGAAGTGTTAGTTAGGGCCGGTGAGATGGTTCAGTGGTCTAAAGCGCCTGCTTAGGAAAGCTCAGGCAACTGCAGGGACTGCGGTTCAATTCCCGGTACCACATGCTGCGCCAGCCCCACCACCAGTGCAGGTTGAACCAGCCATAAAATAAATAAACAAATAAATAAATTTAAAAAAATTAAAAAAAAAAAAGAAGTGTTGGTTAGTGGGAACATTGAAAGAAAAATTCAATTACACAAACAATCTATGTTTTTAAAGGAGAAAGAGGTTTTGTGTTTAAGGAATTTTTTTTTGGAGCACTTTAAAAGGCAACAACGTTTATAAACAAAATACATTTATTGTTCTGTTGTTAATTTATTCAGATGTACAGGTATGTTTGATCCAGAAATGAGGTAGTGACTGAGTCTCGACTACACAACTCCATCTCATTATATAAATAGGTCACTAGAGAGGATGCTGAGCATTACAGTCTCTGGGCTTTTAGCTCCTTACCACGTATTTAAAATCCCAGCTGCTTCTAGTGGCCCATTATGAATGGCACTTCCTTTAGGCAATGTATCTTAACATTTGAAAATTGACCATCTTTATGCTATTGGGTTAGCTATGGCGTGCTCCTTGTGTTTGTAGACTTCCCCATGTGTACCTAGCATTATTTCTGCTTATGTTGTTCTTCTCATTTCAGTTATGAAAATTGGCTCCCTTATGTAAAGTTGAATTTCATGAAGGAAAAGTCCTAGTCAAATACTCTGGTAGTTATTCATACAGAAGCAAAAGCTAATCATTATGCCCATTGCACAGATAAAGAAATTAAGGCGTCCTATAATTAAATGATTTGCCCATAATCATCCTCCCAGGCAAGCTATTGACATAGTCAAGCTCTCAAGCAGTGCTCATAAGTAAGGGAGGGGTAGGGGAGAGTTGGTGTGTAATTAAGAAGCTCTGGAATATTTTACATGTTCTAAAACCCGTGGTTCCATATCTGTAATGCCTCACAAGCTAAACAGACAACATAATTTCTAAAGCGCAAAGATGCTCTGCAGTCTAGATGCCAAGGGACTGTACTAGAAGGATACGACCCTTCCAGTAGTGGTGAATGTAAGGCACACATCTCACGACACTATGTGTGTTATTATTGAAACTCTAAATGGTTTACCATCACTGCCAGGCCATGGAACTCTACAAACCCCATGTTCTTGATATTTCAACGGAAAAAGGACATACACACACAAAAAAAGATTAAAACAGTATACTGGCTACTTTAATTACGTGCCCAGGGGCCAGGGAGATAGTTCAGTGGACTAAACATCTGCCTAGGCAAGTGCAGGTTCAATCCCTTATATCTGGCACCACTGCCCTTGGGTGAGCTGAGCCGGCCACCGAACCCTGGCATGGTGGCACACGCCTGCAGTGCCAATGCTGAGGAGACTGAAAACAAGAGGATCATTATGAGTTCGAGCTGTGTAGTGAGACCTTGTACCAAATATATTAAAAAAATAATAATAGAAATTAAAATACTCATCCACTTCACTATCCAAATACAAATGTTATTCTTTCTTAAACATGAGTAATGAAATAAGGGTGTGTTGGCTGCCAACCTTGTGGAATTAAGTCTCATAAAATCTGAAGGATCAAATTGTTTGTTTATACTTTTCCTGGCAGCACATTCTGTTCTGTATGGATAATAACATATATGGATCTATTTAAACTTAAAAATTAAATTCAGAGCATTCAATAATCAGGTCATCCTATCACCAACTTTGGATATGTTGAGAATATGAGGAACTTGATGTGAACAGATGGAGAGATAAAGAAATCTGGGAGCTATTCTGGGCCAGTGTCAGAGAAGATACTGAATATTAATTGTTACTTCAATCTCAGGAATGTGCAAAAAATTAGTAATTAAAGCTAGAATGTTGCTACTCAAAGTAGCTTCTGTAGTCCAGCAAGATGGTTGTCTTCTGCATCAGAAGTGAATACTCTTAGACCCTGTCAAACCTGTAGTATCTGAATCTGAATGTGAAAAAATGGTCCAGGTGATTTCTATGCACATCACAATTTAGGAATTGCTGAATCCACTGTCTCTTCATACCCAGTCTCAAACGGTAACATTGAAACATTTTAACTTCTACTGTAGTATTTATCCCATAGACATTTAATAAAAGTAATGATGATATTGCAGTTTACATATTATAAAATGTTTTTGCAAGTACATGCTTCAAATAATGCTCTCATTCTTCCCATGAGAATTCACAATATACTCAAAGGTTGTCTAGGGAGAAACCAACATGGGGTAAAATATAATGTAATTGTTTAAGCCTTGATCTCCTAAGTCTAAACCCAATTTCCATTCCTGAACAAACCTGCAGTTGTCAGAACATTTTCAGATTTGTGTCCTACAAGTTCAAAATTGTTGACAATCTTTATTATTCTAAGTCCTAAAAT
>PVKN010010150.1:0-15675 GCA_004027915.1 Capromys pilorides
AAAAAAAAAAAAATTAAAGTCAACCTAGTATCACTCATTATTATGGAACACTGCAAATAACATTTCTACCAACAAGAAGATAAGGAAAAAAAAGAAATAGGATGAATTATACCACTATTAAAATACCATGCAGCCTACTAGGTGTGGTGGTTGACATTTGTAATCCAAGCACTCTGGGAGACTGAGGCAGGAGGATGCCAAGTTTTTGAGTCCAACTTGGGCAGCTTAGTAATTCAGGGAAACCCTGTCTCAAAAGTAAGAGCCAGTGGTGTGGTTCCAGTCCCCAGTGAAACACACACAGACACACACACACAGTACTGCACAGCCATTAAAACAAAATGAGTCCATTCTATACATACTTTGTCAACACAGCTCTTAGAAAGAAGCTGACCTTTTATAGAAACATACATAGATGGGTGTGCAGACTTTTCTTTCTAGCACTTAGGAAACTGGCTTATCCCGACTTCAATGGAAAACTGGGCTTCGGAGGTTAGTAGTGAGAAACCCCTGCCCCTGTACTGGGGATTGAACCCAGGGTCTCTGCACTGAGCTGCATCTGCATTGTTGGCTTCTTTTTTTTTTCTGGCGGGACTGGGGTTCAAACTCATCACCTTGCACTTGCCAGGCGGGCACTTGTGCCACGGAGCTATCGCCCCGGCCCCTGCAGTCTACCTTTAAAATTTATTTTGTCCCTGCAAAACTGTCAGATTTAATGATGAGACAAGATACTAAAATTTATTTTGAGTCAAAGTCTGGCCAAGTCACTCAGTTGCAAGGTAAACTCAAACTTGCTATTCTCTTGCCTCAGCCTCCTGAGTTGCCTGGATTACAGGTTTGTGACACATCTGGCCTGGGAGGCACACTGACACCAAATATTCCTTTCTGATTCCTTTAATATTTTTAAACGTGTACCTGAAACCCTGTCTATTGTACACACCTACTTTGACCTTGCAGCACTGAAAACAGCCCAATCCCCGGTCACAGGCAGTCAGGTTCTAATGGTGGCAGAAACATTCTAGGTCACGAGCGCTGCATTAGGGGTCATTGGGGGGACCCTGCAGAGGGACACGATGGCGGAGGGGAGGTAGGGTAGAAACACTAGCCGGCAACCTAGAGGAAGCAGACGCATCACGAAAAGGCAGCCATGGGTCGGAAGGCACTGCAGTCTGTGCAAAGGTGCTGGGGCTGGCGAGAGCAGGCGATATGGACGCTCCTAGTTTACCAAGGTTTCCTTCCACAAGCTCCTGGCTTCACAAGTGGCCCAGGACTCGCAGCCGACGGCTACACAGTGCACTCCAGCCAGCGCCTTCTTGATCAGACATGATAGGAGGCGGGCGGCGGAGCGAGTGTGGAACAGGGCCGTGACGCGCGGGTGAGGAAGCCACGGAAGCAGCCGGTGGCCGGCCGGGGCGGGTACCCGGCTGACTCGGAGCCGACACCACTTACCGCCGACCCACCGTCTCCAGCACGGTCCGCTGGCCACCTCCACTTCCGGGCCCATGGACACCACTTCCGCACCAGCGCCCGCCCACACCACACCCTCGCAATGGCCACGCCCCCCACATTTCCTCCGCCCCCACTGAAGCGCCACCCTTCTTCCTTAAGGGGCCTATCAACTAGAGCTAGGCGGAGGCTGCTGGGGATTCTAACCTGGCCGTGGCCTGTGCGCTTGCCATGGAGGCCGCAGAGCTCCCTGGGTACTGGAACCTGCAGCAAAGCAGAAGCTAAAGCTCAAAGGCCCAGAGTCCTTGAGTGGGGGAAAGACAGAACTGAGACTTAGAAAAAAGCCCTCCTCAGACCCAGACCCAGCTTTTTCTCTGTGGCACCTCAGCCACCTCCTACCCTCCAACGGGCTGGCAGAACAGTTGGCCTGGACTATGTTTTCCATTGGTCCAAGCGGTGGGACTGGTGGGACAGCAGGGCAGGAGATCTATAGAGCAGCTCTCCGCCCAAGGCTGCACCCCAGAGACCTATCTTATCAGTCTCCCTAGAATGCGGCCCTTCACCCCTCCCATTCCGCAACCTCCATCATTATGCAGCAGCAAGACCCACAACCTCCTGGAGTTCACTGGGATAAGCAAGAACCACAGAAGAGAAAAGGAACCCTAAAATCTTAAATCTTTTAATTTTTCATCTCTCTTAGCTTCCAAATGGAAGAGTGTAGCTCCATCGCCTGCACATTGTCCATGGCCCCTGGGCCAGGGTAGGGTCCTAGGTGGCCCAGGGGTCCACATGCAGCTCCCCGGGCCTCGGAGGGATGAGTCCTCGAGCGGCAGCCTTATTGCTGAGGGCCAGCACGGTGTGGCATCACGGGCCAATGCTAGGCGCGCTGGCTGGGCAGCTCTTGGGAGATGAAGCGGCGCAGCCGTTCCAGGTACTGGCTGTAGAGCTCGATGTCATTGTGCCCGGCGCCCTCTACCCACAGTGGCTCCACAGCCTTGGGACAGCGCTCATATAGTGCCAGCCCGTGTGAGAAGTCAATCACCTCGTCCTCAGTGCCATGGATGATGAGCACCGGTGACGTGATCTTGGACACCTTTTCGATGCTGGGGGAGTGGGGCAGGTTAGGCCAAGAGGTCCTAGTCAAGGGCCCCCACACCCTCCCACCCTCAAAAGCACACACAGCACACATAGTGTACTGTACTTCCCACCCTACCCCCTTCCCCATAGTAAAACCTCATGCTCACTTGGGGAATGCATCAAAGCAGTAGGTCTTCTTAGTGTCAGGAAAGGCGACACGCATGCCCGAAGTGAGTGGTGAGTGCAGTACCACAGCAGCACACTCATAGCGCGAGGCCAGGTCCACCGTAGGCACTGTGCCAATGCTCTGTCCATACAGGATGATGCTGTCCGGGCTAATGCCGTACCTTAGGGCAGGTGGGAACAGGACAGGGTCAGGCCCACCTGTTCTGTGGCTCTGCCCTCTGCTTGTCTACAATACCGAGTTCCCAAGAAGGTACCTTGGGGCCGGAGACAGTTCAGAGGTATAAGCAGCTATCTGGCAAGCACTCTGGAGGTTGACTCAGGAGGATCTCTGCGAGTTTGTCACACACACACACACAACTCAGATAAGAAATGTACAAAAGAAGGCACCTGATGGGGACTGGCGTGCACAGCAGGCCTGGCAATTTGCCTGCTCCTTCTGGACACTCCTGCCCACCACACACACACACACACACAAACACACCCAGAGCCCCCACACATACAGGTTTCAGGCCAACCCTTTCCAACCACCTGACCCGAAAGCCCCTCCCTGCTCACCTGTGAGAGCGCAGGGCTGTCTTCCTCCCCCCACCCCTTTCCACACAACTTCAAGTCCTGAGAAATCTAGGCAGCTGTGTCACTGGTTGTTTCTGCCTAGGCTGGGACCCTTCTGCCTGTCCTGTGGCAGATTAGGAGGTTGGCAAAATACCATCAAGCAGTAGAGGCGGGCTGTGGGAAGTGGATGCCACTCCTGCCTCTTCTAAGCCCCTCCTCACAAACAAGTGCTCAGCCAGCTGGTATGCAACCCAGCTGCCAGGTTCCCTGGTCTAGCACTGCCCTGGCTCCATGGCCCCCTTGCACCTACCTGTTCTCCACCTCCAAGGGGACCCACTGGCCACCCTGGCCCTGCAGGATCCCATTGCTCTCCTCCTCCCAGGTAGAAATATACCAGGTGGATAGGGCATGAACATCTAGGTTTCACCTCAGCAGCCTCATGCCACCTGCTCATCTATCCCGAGTCCCCTAACCTGGTTCCTGGTCCTTGGCCCAGACCCCTGGCTCCATGCCCAGCAGTTAACTAAATGCCAGTGCTCCCTGCCACTCAGCTTTAAGGAGTTCCCAACTGCCACCTGGACATCTCTGCCTACATGTACCTGACCTATCCTAGTGACACCTTTCTTCCTAGTCCAGGACTCAGGCCTAAGCTTCTCGGCCTGTCACTGCCTCTCCCAGCTGTGGTCTCAGGCCCAGGTCCCAGGAGAACAGTCTTGGTGGCAGTACACAGGGACACAGCTTAGGGCCCACAACCCACACTAGCAATTCTACTTGTGCCCAGGTAGTAGAGAGAGACTGCATGCTGAGGTCACCTGTACCTGCAGCAGAGCAGGAAGGATGCCCAGACAGGTCTCCAGTACCAGGGCAGTGCCAGGGGACCAGGCCCTAGGCATCATGGAGACTGCATGGCACTTCACCATGGCGACCAGCACCATGTCTCCCCAAGGCAACTGAATTCTCAGTGCTGTAACTGGCCCCACAGGGCAGGTCAGACCTGTTGGCCAAGTGGGGCCAAGACAGGCAGCCCTGAGCAGGCGCTGAGAGATGCCATCTCCAGCAAGCAGGGACTGGGCTGCCCTCAGCAAGTGCTGGTCAGGGCACCAAGCAAGTGTGCCACATGGACCAATGTGAAGATGAACAGAGGTGCTGCCTAAGACCTGGTGACCAAGAAGGCAGGCACTGGAGCAGGGCACCTCATGGCTAAGGGTCTGGCATCAACACTGGCCAATCATAGGATGGAACGCTCCTGCCCCTAGCCCACTGCCCCACGGTGAAATCATGTTCCACAGCCACACACCTAGAACCTAGATTCAGCAGTCCATCCCTAAGGGCCCTTTCTCACTGTATCCTCATGGTGGCAGACCCTCACTCCCCTATGGATAGCCCCAGCTACAGGGAACCCAGGACCCTGACCCCTGGCTGGTCTGAAGATCTCTGACCCCATCTTGGCCACAAGGAGATGGGCATCCATACACCCAGCCCATGCTGCCAGCAACCTCAGACCCAGCATGCTTCTCCCTATCCCAAAAAAGCTCGGTCACCTCCCTAGGGGACCCTGCAGCTGTCAGCTGTGTCTGCCCCTCAGGTGGCCTTACCTGGTACGCAGGGCCTGCCAGGCAGCATCAATGTCAGCATAGAGGTTCTTCTCGGAGGGCCGGCCTGAGCTGACGCCATAGCCAGAGTAGTCATAGGAGAAGATATTGCAGCTGAGGCGGGTTCCCAGGCCAATATAGAAGCTGCTCATCTGGCCCAGGTCCACAGCATTACCATGTGAGAAAAGAACCGTGTACCTGGGGGCACAGATCAGAGGATAGGAAAACAGGTCTATCCCAGGGCAGAGCATTCAGGACAGTCTGTCCTGGCAGCCAGACACCCATTGCCTCACTCTCTACCCTCTTATGAGGCCACACAGCCAGTGAGGGGTAGGAGGTTCTAGGGGGATAGGTGACCTGGGATTCTCCCACTGTGGTAGGCCTTCCATTTGAAAGGAACACTGATACAGCAAAGTCAGGAAGCTGCGGCACCCCCAACGGCACCCCCAACCCTGTAGAACTGTGGCCGCTTCTTCAGAAAGTTTCCTGCAGTGGCCTCAGCAGCCCAAGCTAGTCTGTGCTACTGCTCAGAGCCTCTCTGGGGCAGGAGCCAGTGGCACAGCTATGTCATCTGTGTACCCTCCAGGAAGGGACACTTCTGTGAGAGAGGGGACCCAACTCTGACTCCAGCAAATGAACAAGGCTAATCCTATCCATAGGAGGCCTGTGGCCACCCCAAGAGGCCTGCTGCAGGACTAGGCCCTGCCTGAGGTCAGACCAAGGACAACTACTGGGCTGGCCCTCCCTTTGGCTGGTTTCCTGTCCCACCTGGAGCCTGGCTGGAAGGTGACAGCCTGCCCTTAGGGCTCAGTCCCTGCATGGCAGAGAGGATCCCACCCACCTTGGGCTGGGCCAGGTTGGCAGCCCTGGGGAGCAAGCCAGAACAGTCTGCTGGAGCTATCTAAGGCATCTCCTCCCCTGACCTCTGTGCTCATTAGTAAGATGGCATGCCAAGGAGGCTGCACATGGGAGGGGATCAAACGTCTCTGCAGCTGCAGTAGCAGCGAACGACAGGAGGCCTGCTCTTTAACTGATCTGGGCAGCTACTGGATTAGCAAGAGAAAGTGAGGGCTAGGACTGTCACCTTGCCCATGCCAGCTACTTGGCCTTTTCAACCCAGCTCAGGACCTTCAGCACCACCAGCCTTATATATGCCCCGGGTGGGAAGAGGAGCCCGAAAGCAGTGCCCCGCACCCTCTCAACTCTCACCTGGCCCCAGGCACACAGCGCACGTACATGCAGGAGATGCGGTTGCCACGGGCGCTCTTGGTCAGGAAGACCTCGATGGTGTCCAGCTCACGCTGACTGTACTGGAAGTCAGCGCGCTCCGTCAGGTGGACCTTCCAGCGCCCCGGGGTACCTGCAGAGGCTCGCAGGGTCCCTGATGGGGCGGCCCCGGCCCCACCAGGTGCTGGCTCTGGCTCAGGCAACAGCGAATAGGTGGGCTCAGGTGGCAGGAAGGCGAGCTTGGCAGCGATGCGCCCAGGGCACGGCGGACAGCAGAAGAGGCAGCAGAGTTCGCTCACCGACAGGCCATTCATGGCGGGCGGGCACCAGGCCCAGCGTTGGGCCTCCTGTAGGGCACCCGCCAACAATGTGGCCCAGCCTCACTTGGCAGGGGAGGTATGGAGGTGCTCGGCCACTCGGCCACCACCCTCGACAACAGCCCTGTTAGGAGGCTGTTGCCCAGCCCCATTGCAGTCCAAGCCGAGCCCCCAGGAACTTTGCAGTCACGGGTCTCCATGGTATGCTGTGGGAAACCCTGCGGGGACATGGGGCAGGTTCCTTCCAGGAAGCTAGGGCACAGGCCAGGTCCCACCTCCCGTGCCAGGTAGGGAGGCATGGCTCCAAGTCCTGCCCATCCCCACAGCCCCATCTTGTCCTCTCCTGCCCAGACTGCAACACCTTTGGCCTCACAAGCCAGACCTGTCCTAGACAGGAGGACCCTCCATAACTTGCACCCCAACCCTGCCCTCTGCCCAACCGTCACTGCACAGGGCTGGGCCATCAGAGCCCCAGCCCAACCTAGTCTCACCAGCGTATTTTCCCTTCCTTGGGGAGACCCTGGCCCTCCCAGGCCTCTGTCTACTTTGCTGCCCAGGCCCTTGTTCTGAACCATGTCTGTGCAATCCTTCAGGGACTCATCAGCTACCTCCAAAAAGGGGCACAAGACTCGGACTGAAGGGACCCAAGCATACGTCCTCTTCTGCAGCATGACCCCGCATGCTCAAAGGGTGTCCAGAGAAAGAGCTGCTGACAGCAAAACATAACAAACAAAGACTCCTGAAACAAAGGCAGGATACATCTTGGGCTGGGAAGGCCCCACTGAGCCTGGACAATGGCTCTTCCCTGTGTTTGGGCCAGGCTGAGTCAGGGGTGGGGTCAGGCAAGAAGCCTGAGCCTGCTGCTTTAATGTTGCAGTTTGGGGCTTCCATGACACTCCTGGGCCTCAGCGTCCTCATCTACAAATATGGGTGCCACAGCCTCAGGGAGCAAATGAGAGGCGAGTAAAATGGGGGATCAGGAACCTGGCTCAGAAAAGGAACTCGGACATTCCTCGTTTCTCCAAGATGTGCAAGAAAAAAAAAAAAAAGGGCCATTCTAGCTGGGTGTAGTGGAGTGTGGTGGGTGGTGGTGTCTATGATCCCAGCACTCCCAAGCCTGAGGCAAGAAGATCCATGTGAGTTCAAGGCCAACCTAAGCTGCACAGTGACTTCAAATCCAGCCTGAACCTCATAGCAAGACCCTGTTTCAAAAAAGACTAAAAAAGACCGGCAAGACTCCATGACATGTGTTAAGTGGAAAACAGTTAAGCGGCGAGAGCAGCTACCACTGGACAGGAAGTTGCCGACTCACAGGCATGAAGACAACAAGGTCAAAGAAAAAAATCTATCCACGGACCCTATCTTCCCTCATGGGCAGAACAGAGAACACCCAGGCTCAAATGACTTTGGGTCACAGCACTGGAGGGTCTGCCATGGGACAGAGACCCCCACAACTTCAGGTCTACAGATATGCACCCTCCAGACCTCAAATGTAACACTCAAGAGTTGGAAAGACACAGCCCAGTCCCAAAATCGAGGAGCACACAGAGAGGAGCACTGTGAAAGCCAAGGGAGGGGTAAGGACGGAGCCCAAGCTATCACGCAGGTAGCAGATCTCACGCAGGACTTTTCACAAGGGGGAGTCTAGGATACTGATTCTCAAAGGTGTCCTGCCACCAGGAGACTGGACAATGTCTTGCCATAATTGTGACTGTCACAATTGAGGGCATGGAGTATTAAAAGGACAAAGATCCTTCTCTTTACCCTGTAATGTCCATGACTGCCCCAACTGGGAACGGCCTGGCCCCAAATATCTAGTGTCATTCATAGTTGAGAAATAAATGTCAGCTTCAAAACAGTCCCAAAGAAGCCAAATGTGATGGGGCACACCTGTAATCTCAGCACTCAGGAGGCTGAGGCAGAAAGATCATTTATAGTTTATGGCCAGCCTGGGATACATAGTGAACTCATGGCCATGGCCAGGCTGAACTATATAGTGCAAATGTCACACACACACACACTTTAAAACAAAATACTCCCCAAGGGATCGGGGCCCAGTAGGTCACAGGGTGGCAGGGTGGCTAGTGGCTAGGAGAGCTCTGTGGTCTGGATGGAAGGCCTGGGTGAAGACCCTGGGGAAGATAGGAGACTCCTAACTCCCTGGAGAATGACAAAGTTGGACAAGGCTCCATGATCAAACCTAAAAACAAGTGTCATCCCTGACACCCCTCCACCCTCTAGGTCCAGTCCAATCCACCCCTGGGCCTGCTGCTGGCTTTACCTGTTTGCCACCACCTGGTCCCTGCCTCTACAACCTTTCCCTGGCCTGCAGCAACAGCCTCCTCCCTTGGGCTTCATTCCTCAGCAAGTGTCACCCCACTCCAGGACATGCTACCCTGCAGCCCAGCAGTCTCTATAGCACTAATCTGATCATCCTGCCACCTCCCTTGAAGGGTATCCCTGTGGCTTCCCACTATTCCCCGAAGGTCCCATCTCTCACCACAGCCCACCAGGCCAACAGCCAGGCTCAACCAACCTCTTGGCCTCACACAACTCCTTCCTGCGTCTGGGTTGCCTCGGTGTTCCTGTTGAGACCCTCCTCCCCTACCTTGCTGGTCCATCCTATCCCGGAATCAGACTTCACTCCATCAAAACCTCTCCTACAATCTCAATCTCATGGTTCTAACAGGATTTGTATGTTTAATGGAATCCCCAGCCCTCAGCAGCTCTACCTAAGCAGGACCAGCAGGTATGTGCTTTAGCAGACTAACATTCACTGAACAGATATCTAAGGGGCATGAGAAGAGCTGAAGCTGCAGGAGAAAGGGCCACCAGGATTAGTCCTCGCATCCTCCCTGGGACCTCCAACATGTCACTGACAGCCCGAGTGGAAAGCACACACCAGGATAACTCTTGCACTGGCCATGCACCCTGGAACCCAAACAACCGCAACCACAAGTTCACAACTCTGCAGTCCTCAGCCCGGTCCCAGTAGGCACCAGTATAGAAAGGACCAAGAACCAGCTGAATACCTTCTCAACGACCTACATAGGACTGCAGGCCATGGCACCTTTGCCCAGCCAGTCAAGCTTCCTGCAGGAAGGTACAGAGAAAGTGCCCAGGTGGCAGCGAGTTCCAGGAACTGCAGGCTCCAGACTAGGACAGAGTGTAGCAGAGAGAGAAGGGTCGCAGATGGAGCCAGGGCCATAAACCCAGCAGTAGAACCGGAACTTAATTCTGGAGAAAATGAGCCACAGAGGAGCCCCGGGGCTGTGTGGGAACCGCAGGTAAAGGACTGTGGACTAATCCCTGACTGCACCTGGAGAACCTCTGGAGCAGAAAGGCCTGCTAGAGGGTCCACCGGCAGGAAGACGCCTGAGGATGGCCGTGAAGACAGGCGACCGTGAGCCCCGGTTAAAAGGGTGGGGGCAGGACCCCGAGCAGGAGCAGAGTCCGCAGCCCGGCAGGGCACTCCCTACGGCAGGTTCCGCGTCCCCAGGTAAGTGGATGACTGTCCCATGCCGAGGGCTGGGTACAAGGCACACAGGATTTCACCTGGGTCCGCAACACTGGCCCGCAGTCCCTGCCCCACGTCTCGGATCTCCAGACTAGACCCGCAACCTCCCGGGAGTGCGGAGGTCTCAGGAGCTTCAGATCCAACTGCCCCAGCCGCGCGGCCTGGCCAACCTCCCCAAACGGCCGTGTCCGGACGCAGGGCGTCCCGTCCGGCCCTGCCCCACACTCACCTCCCCAGCCCGCGCCCCCCGGCCCTGGGGCCGCGCTCCATGGTTCCCGTCCGCCCGCCCTAGCGTCCGTCGGTCCCTGGGCGTCTGGGTCCAGCCTCCTGCACCGCTGCTACAGCCGCCGCCTCTACCCCGCGGGCGGAAGTGAGCCTCGCTCTTGGCACCGCCCCGGAAGTGACGCCAAGGGGTGCATGGGGGGGGGGGTGCAGAGACCTATAGTGTCCGGGGGAAGGACCCAAAAGGCCTAGGCCTGGCGGCGGGGCTAGGGGCGGAGTCGAGAAAATCCAGTTCATTCATTGGGTTCTCTTTTTGGGTTTTGGGGAGTTATTTTGCTTTTTTTTCTTTTATTATGTTCTTTTTTCTTTCAGGGTTTTTTTCACTGAGCTATATCCCTAGCCCCTTTCACATTTTTTTATGTTGAGACATAAAAATCCCTAAACTGCCTAAGCTGGGTTTGCATTTGTGATCCTCTTGCTTCAGCTTCCCAGAGTTCCCGGTTATATCTTTTTTTACCTTTTTATTTAGTTCTTTATTTTTGTTTTGTTTGTTGCTTTGTTTTTTTGTTTTTTCGGGTTTTTTTTGGATGTGGGTTTTATCTTTTTTGAGATAGGGTCCGCTATGTCGTCCAATCTGACTTCCAATTTGTAACGATCCTCCTGCCTCAGCCTTCCCAGTGCTGGGATTACAGGCGAGCACCACCACATCTGGCTTGTTTTTGTTGTTGGTGATGGGTTGAGACAGATTTACACTATGTATTTCATGCTGGCCTTGAACTTACTATGTAAAGCCACGCTAGCTTTACACTCACCACGACCCACCTTTCTCAGCCTCTTATAAATTCTGAGATTATAAGGGTGTGCCAAAATGCCTGGTTAGATCGTTGTTTTATGTTTGTTTGTTTTGTTTTTTTAATTGCCAAACTAGGACGCCAGGCTGGCTGCCTGTTCTCATAAATAGTTTTAATTTAATCAGTGTAAGGCAGTGGAAGAGTGCATTCTTAGGACGTGGCAACCAGGCCTTCAGTTCCATCCCCGACACCAGATTAAATAACGTTTTATTGGAATGTGGGACCTGGGAAAGATGAAAGAAAAAAAAACAAGGAAAGAAAGAAAGCAAGATGATACATTCAAGTATAGGACACCTCCCCGGCTTTGAGTGGTGGCATACACCTGTAATCCCAGCACTTGGGAGGCTGAGGCAGGAGGATTGATGTGAGTTCGAGACCAGCGTGGGCTACAAAAGTGAGTTCAAGGCCAGCCTGAACTGCATAGCTAAGACCCTGTCTCAAAGAGACAAAAAAAAAAAAAAAAAATCTTGATACATTGTCTTGAGTTTTTGTTTTGTTTGTTTTTTCTTTACTAGGGATGGAACCCAGGGGGCACCACCACTGAACTACTGAGCTACAACCACAGCTCTTTTACTTAATGATTTATTGTTGGCTTGTTTGGCTTACTTTAGTTTTTTTCGCCGCCTGGGGAGGGGGGATTGAACTCAGGCCCTTGTGCTTGCCAGGCAAATGCCTATTCTACTGAGCTATTTCCCTGGCCCCTTAGTTTAGTTTTTGAGACAAGGTTTAACTATGTAGATCAGGCTGGCTTTGAATGCTGTGTATAACCCAAGCTGGCTCAAACTTGCAGGAATTCTCTTGCCTCAGCCTTTGGAGTGCTAGAATTACAGGCATGCACCACCATGCCTGGTTTACATTTTAAGATAAGGTCTTGCTAAATTACCCACGCAGGACACAAATTGGTGACCCTCCTCCCTCAGGTTCCCTCAGCACTATAATCACGGTACAATAGTGAACCACCATGCCCTATAGATGTGTTTGTGTGTGTGTGTGTGTGTGCGTGTGTGTGTGTGTGTGTGTATGTGTTTATCTGCATGCATGCATGTTGCCAGATCAAACCCAGGACTTTGTATATGCAAGGCAAAAACAGTACTACTGAGCCACATCCCCACCCAAGTTTTGTATTTTTAAAATATTGCATTAATGGATAAGGAGATAGCTCAGTGGTCTAAAGCGCCTGCCTGTAAGCACAAGGACCTGAGTTCGATCCCCAGTACTGCATGCCATGCAGGCCCCAGGACCCATGGTGGTGCACACCTGTAATACCAGTACTGAGGAGGCTGAGATAGGAGTTCTATATAATTAAATATTAATCCTGACAGCTGAAATTTTAGGCACTCCTTAAATTTGGTACCTGAGACAAATGCCAGGCTCTGCCAGGCCCAAGCCCCAAGACAATGCCTCTCAGCTCCACTCTTTTACAGCTCTAAACTCTGCTCCACCCCGCAGGCAGCTGGAGCCTCCTGTCCCAGGAGCACATATCTCCAGCCCCACTTCCAACAGATAATCTCCAGGCCTGAAGATCACAGGTAGGGCAGCCCTGCCCTCCCAGCCACATTCCTGAAAGTCAGGGATGAGCTCCTGGAGAAGATTGGGGCTCAGGGGCTCAGCCTCTCCCAGGGGGAATTTGGGCCATTTCATGGCTCCCCAGGGTGTTGTCCCATCTCTGATCCCCAGCTCTGGCTGCCCTGTCCAGGGAGTCCTGCTTCTGCCCTGAGCTGGAGGGGGAGCTGCCTAAAAGCTCCCCCATCTGCTGGCCAAAACCTTTAGGGGAACTGGTGGTTACAACCAGAGCCTTTGCGCTGAGCTACATCCCCAGCCCCTTTTCCTATTTTTTTACTTCCAGACAGAGTCTTGCTAAATTACCCAAGCTGGGCTCAGACTTGAAGTTTTTCTGCCTCAGCCTCTCATGGCCTAGGATTACAGGTTTTAATACCCAAGCAGTTCTGCGGTGTCCCTGGAGGTTCCCTGGGGTCAAGAGTCTTCCCAGGTGCAAAGGTTAGAACAGTTCCTGAGTCTTCCTTGAACACAAACCCTTCTCACCCAGAGCTAGGGTGGAGCCAGGGCTGGACACACCAGAAAGCCCAGCTCTACCTGCAGTAATCTTCTGACCAGAAGGAACACAGGGGCCCACTATGGAGAGCCGGAACTCGGAGGTGGTGGTTCCCAGCCAAGAGGGGCCCACTTCAGGGCGCTCTGCAAAAGCTAACGCCTCCACAGGAGACCTCCAATATGGAAGAAAGATGACCAGCCTTTTCTTCACTAAATAACCTGGGAGAGCCAGGCCTGGTAACACGCCTGTCATCTTAGCATTCAGGGAAGCTTAGGCAGGAAGATCACAAATTTGAGCAACTTAACAAGTCCCTGTATCAAAAGAAAAAATAAATTAAGTTGGAGATGTAGCTCTATGCAGAGGCCCTGGGTCCAAACCATTGTCTTACAAGCAAAACCCAGAACCCTCAAGTTGGAGCTGGACATGGTGGCACTTATTTGTGATTGCAGTACTAGGGAGGCTGAGGCAGGATTGCCAGGAGTTCAAGGACAGCCTAGGTTACAAAATGAGACCTGTCTCAAAAAAACAGAAACAGGGCCGGGGAGAGCAACACAGAGCCTTCCTGGCAAGCTCAAGGTCCTGAGCTCGATTCCCAGTACCAAAAAATAAAAAGGTACACACAGTGCTGGCCAGATATCTCAGTAGACAAAAGTGCCTGCTTAGGCAGAGTGCAGCAACTGGGGTCTGATCCCCAGCTTGCCATACCGGCCCCGCCCCCAGGGCATGCTGAGGCGGGTGATCGAGACTGGGTATGGTGGCACATCTGTAATTTCAGTGCTTGGGAGGCTGAAAACAGGAGAATCACTGAGTCTGATCTGTGTAGTGAGACCCTGTACTGTAGACCCTGTACTAAAATACAAATAAAAAAAATGACACACAATCACAGAGCAACAGGACCAAGCAACTAAGGATGGACCATCTGAAAGTGGGAGCCAATCTGTGTAAGTTGGTTATGTCAGGATTGTTATCACAGGCAGAGACAGCTGACTAACCCAGCCTGGGGAGGTGTTTTAGGACAAGATTAGCAGAATACTAAGAGGAGCCACCCTAGGCAATATCCAGGTATGGAGATCACAGTGTCCATGGAGGCCCAGGATAAAACAAAAGGGAGAGGAAAGATAACCACCACGGTCTCTGTCTCTGTCTTTTTCTTTATGTCTCCCTGGGCTGGGACTTCCAGCTCCTACTTTTGGTTATTGGTGATCCTAGTCCTTAATTGTCAGACTCCGACCTTGACCTACCATAGCCAGCCCCCAGTCCTCCCTCGACTCTACTGAACTCTGCCATCTTTCCTTTGCTTTCCAGCTTGCCCTAGGCAAACCTGGGCATCCCAGCCTTTGTGATCACGTGGGTTCATTCCCATGATTCATCTTGTTTTATATAGCTCTATTTCTTTGATGTTTCTGTTTCTCTTAAGAACCATGACCTAGTTCAAAATCCAAAACGTTGCTGGGTGCGGTGGCATATGTGTAACATCCCAGCACTGGGGAGGCCAAAGCAGAAGGACTGACATGAGTTCAAGACCCCCTGAGCAGCAAGACCTCTCAAAAAACAAAAAAAAACAGGGCCTGGGGATTTGGCTCAGTAGTAGAATGCTTGCCTAACAAGCAGAAAGCCCTGGGTTTTGTCCTTGGCACCAAACAAATAAATAAAAAATAAACCTCCCCTAAAAAACAATTCAACCAAAAAAAAAGTAAAAAACAAAAAACATCGGGTATGTTGGGCTGGTGTTTCACCCCAGCAGGAGTCATGGTGATGTTTAAGCAGAAGAGAGTGAACTTGGGTCCAGTTCTGAGAACCTGGCCACCCTGGAGCACTGTGTGGAGATGCAGGCCAAGAACACCTATGATCTTGGGCTGGGGCGATAGCTCGGTGGTCTAAGCAAGCCCAAGGACCTGGGCTTGATCACCAATACCACGTGCTGTGGCAGCCCCAGAACCCCAGGCATGGTACTGCATGCCTGTAATCCCAGCACTGAGGAGGCTGAGACAGGAAGATCGCTAGGAGTCCGAGCTGCATAGTGAGACCCTGTACTAACTAAATAAGATTAAATAAATAAATAAGATTTTTTAAAAAAAGAATACCTATGATCTGGAAGCCTCCGTGGCTGTCCTGAGGTTGTACGAGTACCACCCAGCCTTCTCTCAGGCTCACTCCCCAGATCCTGCTGAAGGACCTCGCCAACCTGCCCCACACCACTTCACCCTGTGCAAGTGTGTGACCCATTGGGTGCACAGAGAACAGCGGCCTATTGGACGGATTTTGCACCTTGGGGATCTGCTGGAGACCTGTCACTTCCAGGCTGTCATCTGGTCTGGCAAGTCTGAGATGAAAACATGGACATCCTAGAAAGGTATAAGTGGGTTCTACGACTCTGTCCAAATATTTATATCATGTTGTAGGCAGCACATACCAGTGCATAGATGGCTGGCTGTCAGCCAGAATGGTCAGGGAGCTGCCAGCCCTCCAGCGTGAGGTGTGGGAAGCAAGTATGGCTGGGGCGGGGCCTGTCAGGGCAGATCTTTATCTGCAGCCAGGAAGACAGCGGTAAGCCAGGAACATTGTAGAGATCACTCTCTCAGCCTGGTGCCCAGCATCATGGCCTCCTCCCAGGAACTGCAGACCTCTGACAAAGACT
>PVKN010010151.1:0-22953 GCA_004027915.1 Capromys pilorides
TGCTTTCACTATAGTATTTTTCCACACATGCTCAGTATAGGCCTTTTGTTTTATATTTCATTGTTCTGATCATTATCCCTAAATAATATGTGGCATAAAATAGAAAAAAAAAATGAAGTTAATCAATCAGCCAAAAAAAATTTAAAAAATAAATAAAACCCTGCTCACTGAAGTAGTGGCAGAACACTTCCCAAACATGGAAAAAAAAAATTTAACATATGAATAAGTGAGGTCTATAGGATTTCAATCAACTATGATCAAGAAAAATCTACAACAAGGTGTACAACAGGCACGATTCTAGAAATTCATCATGGGAACAAAATATTAAAGACTGTTAGAGGGGAAAAAAACTGTTAGAGAAAAGCAATAAATCTCTTGCAAAAGAAAGCTCATCTGAATCACAGAAGACTTCCTGACAGAAACCCTGAAGTCTAAGTCAAAGAGAGGAAAGAGTGAAGTATTTCACATCCTAACAGAAAACAACTGCCAACCCAGATTGATATACCCAAAAACTATCTTTTAAAATGGATGGAGAAATAAGATACTTCCACAACAAAGAACACCTGAAGAATTTCATGACCACCAAACCAGTCAGTACTCCAAAATGTCCTGGGAAAGTGTTTCTTTCTTTCTTTTTGTGGGACCGGGGTTTGAACTCACGAACTTACACTTGCCAGGCAGGCACTTGTGCCATGGAGCTCTCCCCCTGGCCCACTCCAAAACATTGTGAAGGACATTCTAGGAAGAGATAACAAGGACTATACTTCCTTCGACCCCAACAAGTTGAAACCCTCAGACGAGACAAGTAATTAAACAGAAGGGAAATTTTAAAAAATCAACAATAGGAAAATAACATGACAAGGATAAATATATAAATATATATATATATATATATATATATATATATATATATATATGTATATCTATATATCAGTTATAACCATCAGTGTAAATAGTCTCAATCCTCCAATTAAAAGAGATAGACCGGCAGAATGGATCAAGAAGCAAGATCTAACTTGTGATCTTCCTGCCTCAGACTTCCATGGTGCTAGGACTACAGGCCTGCTCCACTAAGCCCAACATATGTCTCATTATTTTTGTTCAACTTTAGGTGGGCAGAATTTGTATATGCTTTTCACACAATAATAGTTCATTCTTTCTTCCCATTGCATAATTTACATTGACTGTATCTCCCACACATATTTATCATTTCACTTTCATTGGTCATGTGAATTATTCCTATTTGGGGTTGTTAGGGTAGGAACAGTGTGAAGAGTTTTGTGTTCTGATGTATGTACATACACACTCTGTTGTGTGAACTCATGAGATCATGGGAGAAAATGTTTTCCTAAATGATTGTGCTGTTCGGTTGCTCTAATTTACCCGCCCATCAGACTGTGAGAGTTCTAGTTGCTCTCCAATACTCGATCTTGTAAATTTTCGTTGAATTTATTATTTATTTATTTATTTATTTATTTATTTATATTTTTAGCTCTTCTGGCATATAGCTGTCTTGGTATAGTTCTCACTTGAATTTATATGATAAATAACAATATAAATCACTTTTCACACCTTTGTTAGCCATCTGTATGTCTACTTTTATGAGTTTGTTGTAGAAAATCTTCATCACTCTGGAATAGGCAAGGATCTTAAGTAGAACAACACGCACACACACATACACACACACAATTATTTAAAAGGAAAAAGTAAATCAAGGTGTTGTGGCACAAGCCTACAAGCCCAGCTATTCAGGAGACCGAGACAAGAGGATTGCCAGGCAAAGTAATTTAGGGAGACTCTGTCTCCAAATAAATTTTTGTTGCTTTGTTTTGTTTTTCAGAAGCAGGATGTTGCTACATACATTGGGCTGAACATGAATCTATTATGTGGCCCGGGCTAGCCTCAAACTCACTGCAATCCTCCTATCTCATCTTTCCAAATGCTAAGATCAAAGGCATATGCCTCCATGGCCAAACAGAACCAGCATTATTTAAGAATTCTTAAAAATCCCTGAAAGAAGCCAGACATGGTAGTGCATGCCTGTAATGCTAACCCTTGGGAGGCTGATGTAGGAGGATCACCACAAATCCAAGGCCAACCTGGACTGCACAGTGAGTTTGAGGCCAGCCTAACCTACATAGTGAGACTCCAACTCAAAAAAAAAAAAAAAAAAAAAGTAGTATTTGTAATGCTTCACATCGCTCCATTTATAAAGAAAATTCAATACAATTCTTTTGCCCAATATTGCATTGAGTTATCTGTTTCTTATACTGATTTTATTTTGTTTTGTTTTGTTCTGTTTGTTTGTTTTATTTTTTGATACAGGGTCTGGCTACTTAGCCCAGGCTGGCCTTGAATAACAGTGATTCTCCTGCCTCAGCCTCCTAACCGCTGGGATTCCAGGGGCATGCCAACACTCTAAGCTCACTAAAGTATTTTTATTGTATTTGGGTTTTATTTACCTGAGTCTTTAATAGATAGTTCATTTGGTGCAATTTCATTGCTTTATACCTCCATGACTATTCGCAGATTGTAAATCAGACATAGCCAAGTCTTCTAAGCCATAAACTACCCTACTTTGAGTGTGGAATGTTTAGCCACAGTAACTACTTGATCTAGTCTAGCTCCCGGCTCCTCTGCGCCCTTATGTGACAAGTGAGCCGGTAGTCCCCAGACTTTCAAATGCACCAGCAAAAATGTGAATACCTCTGCCTTAGGGCTCAGGTGGCTGCCCCAGCTCAGAAAGAGCTCCACATCTGCAAGCCCTTCGGAGAAGTCTCAGCCTCACCTCAGCTTCACTTCTCTGCGATCTCCCTTTGCAAGCTGACCGTCCGCTGAGCTACTGTGCCAATGCTTGGAAAGCCCTCAGAACCCCCACCCACCATGGACAGAGGCGGGTGTGAACAGGAAGTACACTCCCCACAGAGCAAAGGAGATGAAGCAGCGAAAGGGCCAAGGGCGGGCCCTGAGCTGTCGCTAATCTCCTGCTGGCTGGACCATGGCCCAGTTGACAAATCCATAAATACTCTTTTTTTTTTCTTTTCTCCCTCTTATTATTTTTAAAAAATGTTTATTTTTTAAGAAATGGAATCGAGTTACATTTCTCCAAGCCTTTGGGAATGTCAGGCTCATTTGGGAATGTTGGCTCACCATGGTGCAGCCAACTTTGCAGAAAGGGAGGGATATAGCCAAGGCTGTCTCCTCAGTGCCCCTGGCACCAGCCTGACACCTGGAACTGAGTGAGTCATGGACCTCGACAGGCTCGCAGGCTGCAAAGCACCAGTAACAGCCAAAGCAAGGGCTGATTTTTTTTTTTCTCAGAACCGGTGATAGAACTCAGAACCTTGCACTTGCCAGGCAGGCACTTGGGCACCTGAGCTTTCTCCCTGGCCCAACAAGAGCTGATTTTTGTTTGCTTGTTTTTGTTTGTTGTGACAAGGTCTTGCTGTGTAGCTCCCTGGCCTTGAACTTGCTTTATAGCCTAGAGCTGCTTCCAGTTAGTGATTTTCCTGCCTCAGCGTCCCTCCATACTACTGAGATTACTGTCATGTGCCACCACCATTGCCTCTTTATTATTTTTATTTTGAAACAAGTTCTCACTCAGTTGCCCAAGGTAGGCTCAGGCTTATAATCCTCCTGCCTCAGCCTCCTAGAGTGCTAGGACTGAATGTGTACACCTGCACATTCAGTTTCTAGAAAGTCTTCGTCACTCTTTTGAGAGATCTTTGATCTTCTGTAGCTCACTTTAGTAGATGAGCAAAACTTTTCATTTACATTTGCTTTGCTTGATTTTTATAATTGCCTGTTTTCCTCTGAGGAAGTAGACTTCCCAAACCTGGATCAGCTCTATCTTGTTGAACACAGTACTCAGTGTCCAGCCACAGCAAAGACAAGACACACAGTGTTGTCAAAGGACTAAATGATGGAGGAGTTCCCAACAGCACATGCCACGATAGCCCTGCCCTCAGCACTGAGCAGGCCACCAAGTCTGGGCGTGGTGGCACTTGCCTGTAACCACAGTGCTGGGGAGGCTGAAAACAGGAAGATCACTAAGAGCTGCATAGTGAGACCCTGTACCAAATACATTAAAAAAAAAAAAAAAAATGGGGAAGGGGAAGTTAAAAGAGATAAGAAGGAAAGACTCAGATCAGTTAAATAGCAAACAAAGCCTTGGGCCAACTCCTCCTCCCTGTCCCAGAGCTCTGGTCTCTGGGACAAATCAGCTCCCAGCTTCAGCTCGCTCTTCCCACCCAGGCCCTAACCCAGGGCCTGGGTGGGGCCTCTGTTTCAGGGTTAGTTAAAATTCCCATACTTAGGTAAATTTTGTTGAACTGAATTATGAGCCAGGATCCCCAAGACTCAGTAGATAAACCCAGCTAAAGAGCTGGCCGAGGAATTTTTTACTTCTCCCTGTTTTGCAGGTCCCTTCTGTCTCTGGAGGCCTTTAAAGAACCCCTAGAAAGGAAACTCACCAGGGAGTCTCCAGGACTTTTGGTTATTGCCCTCCCCCAGCACAACTTGCTTCTCTTTCCTGAACACCACCTCCCTCCACCCCTGCTAGCACACAGAGATGTTTCCGGGCCAACGTGGCAGAGCCGCCCCTGTGCACTAGTCCAGCAGGGAGCTCTGGGTGCTGCGACGTGCCGGCCACCTTCTGCCTTGTTTCTGTGAGTCACAGCTGTGTCTGGACAGTGCTGGGTAAAGCTACTAGTGTGACTTGGCAGGGCTCTGGAGAGGTGCTGGCTGCGGCCTCTGCCTGCTCCTCCCTGCTGCCCACCGGTCACCCACCTGCGCAGAAGGGCTCCAGGGATTTCTTGCTGATGGTGGTGGTGGTAGTGTTAAGTTTTGCTTTGTCTTTCTCCTAATTCAGAACAGATGGAACAAAGAAATGAAGAACACTTGGCAATTCTAGAAGCTACTTATCTTTGACAAATATCAAAGGGAAAGTGGAAGCTCATTCAGTAAACAAGTATTTAAAATGCAACTTGAGAGTTTATGATGACCCAGATGAACCCTGCCCAACAAATATACTGGGTACCACATACGTAATTTCAAATCTCTGAGCCAGGCCTGGTGGTAAGGTCTAATCCTAGCACTCTGAGGGGGTGAGGCAGGAGGATCCCAAGTTCTAGCCCAGCCTGGACAATTAATTGACTTAGTGAGACTCCATCTCTATAAAAAAATAAAGAAAGAAAGAACAAAAGGGTGGGCATATAACCCAGAGCCAAGATCTTTGGTTCAACCGCTAAAATTGCAATCAATCAAATAAAATCTCTAAACCAGGTGTGGTGGCACACACCTGCAATCCCAGCACTTGGGAGGCTGAGGGAGGAGGATTGGTGCAAGTTCAAGACCAGTCCAGGTTACAAAAATGAGCTCAAGGCCTGCCTGAACTGCATAATGAGACCCTGTCTCAAAAAGACATATATAAATAAATAAATAAATAAATAAATAAATAAATAAATAAAATCTCTAATATCCACATTAAATTCAATGTTTTTATTCTTTTTTATGCTTAGTGTGTTTTATTTATCCTTTTTCTTTCTTTCTTTTTTTTTTTTGAGATAGCCTTGCTATGTAGTCCAGGCTGACCTCGAACATGTGGCGAACCTGTTGCCTTAGTCTCCCGACTGCTGTAGTGCAGGAGGGCACCACCGTGTCTGGCTTATTCTCAGAGCACTCCTCAGCTCACACTAGCTGCACTTCAGATGCTCAAAGGCTATGTGTGGCTCTAGTGTGTGGCTCTGAACTGGGCGGCACCGATCTACCTAGAAATGTTTCTTATCATCATACCTATGAGAACATGCTAAGTGATTTGTAAATAGATGAATATGCTAATTCTGGATGACTCTAGATACTAGAAAAGGTACAGAAGTAAGGAGATAGCACCTGGGGGAAGGGGGGAATCTTGCTGAGTTTTTCGGTGTGGCATCCTGCACCATGCGGAAGCACTGCTACTTTAGATACTGAGGAAGCCATCACACGGAAGGGACATGGATGCACACCTAAGAAGAAGGGGAACAAGAGGAAGAGCCGAAGCCCAAGGCATGGAAATGCCTGCCTGCCGGAGGCAGAGACCCTGTGCCTGGAGCCCCAAGGCTGGAAGAGGAGAAGAAGATGCAGAAGAGGTTGGCAGGAACCAGAAATCCCTGGGCTTTGGCGTTCTGGCAACGATCATGTGTTCTAATTTGTAACTGCAGGAGAGATCTCTGTCTTCTGAGTGGAGACTCCATTAGAAGGCTGAAAAAGAAAAACCATAAAAACTAGCAGAAGGAGATGTGGGGGCTGGCCAGGTCAGAGAGGACTCTGAAGATAGCGCTGATAGCTCTTGCTACAGATGACGGAAACCGAGGGAGGAATAAGATACGGATGTCACCTTTAACTTTGGCTTGAGCACATAGGGTTCTGCTCACTTCTCTGTTCTTAGAGCTTCCAGTGCTTGAGGCCTGTCGTTGGAAAACCGGCTTCGCTGGCCTGGGATAAGAATTTGCCTCCAGAACTTCAAGCCGCAGATGTGTTCTCGCTCTGTCAGTGCTGCCTGAGATTATGTCCTCCTGAGGTCTACAAAGAATTTGCAAGTTCCCCTGCCAAGACCACGTTCCTGAAAAGAACTTCCCTGTGCATTTTGGCCAAAACGGTGCTAAGAAGGCCCCGCCCCCACCAGGCAGTCGCAGGAAGGAACAGGTGAATTCGCCTAGGTTGGCAGGCAAACTCGTCCCACTGATTGGAGAAAGAACTGAAATACATTCTAAGGGTAAGGGCTGACTTAGCTGCACACTGAAATTGAGGCACCGGGAGGCCACGCCCATGTGCGTGCTGCTGGACAAACAACCACAGCAAGAGCAGTCACCCCGCCAGGGTAAGACGGAAACAAGAGCCCAGGAAAATTTGCCAGCAGCGCTTCCTCGTTTCCTCAGGCAGATGTAGAACTTCAGGGCACATTTCAAACAATGACTGAATTGTATATGAAAATCTGCACAAACATTGAAGTGTACAGTGGTGTGTATGCTTAGGGTGAGGCAGGGTTGTAAACTAAAGCAGCCCTGCGGAGTTTACAGGAAAAGGGAATGCCTGGTTTCTCCCCTTTTCCTCCTGCTGCCCAGGGCGAGAAGTGATTGGAACCAGGCGCTTAGCAACTAAACCAGAATTAAGAGCAGTTTCGCTGCCCAGAATTAATACCCCTAAGAAAGAGCATTTCCCGAAGACTGGGGGCGGGGCTTAGCAAGCCTGAGTTTGAGTCCAGGCACTGGCTGAATCCCATCCCTGGGGGGAAGCGCGTCTCTCCTTGGATTTGGTTTTCATCTCTTCGCAGCACCAGCCGGGGACCGCGGCTTCCCGTTCAGGGAGATGGAAGCGTGCAGCCCCAGATGCTTCCGTTTGGGCTTCCGGACCTTCCTGGGCGGGTCTCTCCATCTGCATTTAATGGCTTCCCTGAAGCAAGCCTGACTTTCTCTCCACTGAGGCCTGGTCCCTTTGCGGACTATTCTCCAAGCCTTTGCTGCTGGATTATAATGGTCTAAAGGTGAGCCCCGCGCAGCTCATTTCCAGCAGTAGAGTAGGGTCACCTGACACCCATGCCCACAGGGATCTGGAGCAAGGGGCTGTCACTGTCCAGCGAATATGAATAGGTGGAAAGGACAACAGCAGGAAAGAATGGAGGTAGGAAGAAAGTTTGTGGAGAAGCCGGACGTGGTGGCGCACGCCTGTAATCCCAGCACTTGGGAGGCTGAGGCAGGAGGATCGGTGCAAGTTTGAGACCAGCCTGGGCTACAAAAGTGAGCTCAAGGCCTGCCTGAACTGCATAGCGAGACCCTGTCTCAAAAAGGCAAAAATAAAAAAATTTAAAAAAAAAGAAAGTTTGTGGAGAAAAAAGTCAACAGCTTCATCCAAACCAATTCAGATATCTTTTGGACAACCAGCAGGATTGCAGCTACTGGCCTGGGATTTGATTTGATTGATTGATTGATTGATTGATTGATTGATTTTATTTTTTGGCAAGGTCTTGCTGTATATCTCATACTGGCCTTAAACTTACTACGTAGACCAGGGTGGCCTCAAACCCATGGAGCTCTTCCTGCCTCAGCTTCCCAAGTGCTAGGTTGCAGATGTGCGCCACCTCCCCTCCTGTTTTCTTCTTACCGTTATATGATTCGTCCTCCCTGTGATAGTCATGGCCTTCACCATTTTTTTAATATTTCACTTATGTATTGTCACCCCCGCATTGTCACAGCCTCAGACACTTATTCAAGCAGTAGGCTGTTCCTGTAAGTGAGAACTAGCCTTCCAGCCAGTTATGTCTCATATTTCCTAGAATTAGCAAAGACTGAAACCACAGATCAGCCGTCCCCGCGGTAGTCTGATAATACCGCTTATCCACACCACAGCTCGTCTGATGAGGTTGTCAGAGCTAATCTTGTGCCTAGAGAACAAAGAGCCAGAAATCAGGTACCCCAGGTCTGCATTTCAATTTTGCCACTGAGTTTTAAATTTTTCAACAAATTTCTTCTTTGTACTGCTTACTCCTACAGTCTTGTTCAGTAAGACCCAAATTCAAAATCAAGCACAATTCTAGTTGTTCTTTTGGCTTTTATTTTTGTTATCATTTTTTCTTTTTCTTTAATTTTTCTTTATTTATTTGTGTGGGTTTTTTGAGACAGGGAGTCACATGTATTTCAGGCTGACCTTGAACTCACTGCATAGCCCATGCTGGCCTTGAGTCTACAGTGATCCTCCTGCCCCAGCCTACTGAGTGCTGGGGTCACAGATCTGGGCCTCCGGCCTGGCTTCTCTCATTGTACAATGGTTGCATTGTTCTGTGAAATACTTAAAGCTTGGAGAAAGAGGATTTGTAAATTGCTTGCATTTTTATGTAATAGATAAGCATGTAGGAAATTCTACTCAGCAATAAACAAAATTCCAATCTCAGATAAAACTTTGAATATCTTCCTTTGCAATGCACACATCTTAAAAATGCACCAACGCATCTTGTTGGCCTGTCCTTCAGCTTTCCGGCCCGCAGCCCTGCATGAGCCAGCGGGGCAGCCTGCAGGGAGACGACGCAGCTGGACAGCACACATGCCCACCTGGGCTTGCCCTCATCTCAGGAGACCTGGAATTACCCCACCTACCAGAGAGGAGAGGAGGAAGGAGAAGGAAAGAAAGATCAGTCTTCTCAGCAACCTGAACAAAACACGCCACTGAAGTGGAGTCCGACCTGAGCCTCAGCAGCCATCTACATGAGCGATGACCGAGACCTGATTCCGGGTCTGTCAGGAGCTGATCACACACAGGAGAAAGAGGAGAGCCAGAACTCAGAGCCCAGAGAAGAATGCAGTATGATGACAGCAGCGGTTCTTATTGCATCATCTTAATTTTTTTTCTTTTTTTTATTGGTACATTTAGACATAATAACACTCATCATGGGAGATTTATACCTGTACATCCTATATTTTGCTTTTCTTATGCCCATTCCCCTCCCTCCACTCTCTCTTCCCCTCCTTATTTACAAAAGCTTTGTTTCCATTTCTTCCTTCTGTTCTCCTTTTTTCTTGTCCTTTCCTTCCTTTCTTCCTCCTTCTACCCTGGTTCCCCTTCTCTCTCTTTCTCTCTCTCTCTCTCTCTCTCTCTCTCTCTCTCTCTCTTGTATTTTAGGGAAGGGTCTATAGGGTGTTAAAGGTCTCACTACTAGATTGGACTCTGTGGTGATCCACCTGTTTACAGCCTCCCAAGAGCTGGGCTTACAGGCAAGCACCACCACGCCCAGTCTCAATTGCCATCTCAGCTTGCCCCAGGGGCATGGCCAGCATGGCAAGCCCTAGGGATTGAACCCCTGGCCCCTGCACCTGCTTGCAGATGCTTTAGTCTGCTAAATTATTTCACCTGCCCTTCTCCTTCTCATGGTAATATTTTCTTCCCATTTCCTGATGTTTGTTATACATTTTGGTCTTTCTTTTCCGTTCTCAAACTGTACCAGAGAAGCAGTGAAGTTTTTTAGGTGTTTTGTTTCGTCTTGGTATGGGGCCTCACTTTGCAGCGCAGACTCGTAATGATCTCCTGTTTTCTTTTTCCTTCTTTCTGTTTTTTTTTTTTTTTTTTTTTTTTTTTTTTTTTTTTTTTTTTTTTTTTTTTTTTTTTTTTTTTTTTTGTCTTTTTGAGACAGAGTCTCACAATGCAGTTCAGACGGGCCTTAAGCTCACTTTTGTAGCCCAGGCTGGTCTTGAACTCAAACTGATCCTCCAGCCTCAGCCTCCCAAGTGCTGGGATTACAGGCTTGCACCACTATGGTCTCAGTTGCCCACTCAGCATGCCCAGGGTTTGGAGCTGGCATGGTACACAGTGCTGGGGTTCGAACCCTGGTCCCTGCACTTGGCTAAGCAGGCGCTGAGTCTGCTGAGCTATCTCACCATCCCACAATGCAATATATTTTGTGTTTTTGTTTTTTGCTTACCATTTAACTCTCACAAAAATGTGAGTGCTGTGGAGGTGGGGATTATGTGTGTTTTATTTCCATTGTATCCTCCAGTTCTAGTATAGTGTCTCACATTCAACTAGTACTCAAAAATAACTATTGGACAAAAGAATAATAAATGGGTGGTTGGTTTAGCCTTATTGGGTCCTGGGCTCCTTTAAAAAAATCAGATGAAAGTTTTTGAGGTTGGCGTGGTGACACATACCTATAATCCCAGTACTTGGAAGACTGAGGCACCGAGTTCAAGGCCAGCCTACACAGCAGGGCAAGATCCTATCTAGAAAAAAAAAAATCTTATTCCTCCCCTTCGTCCCAAACATTCCAAATAATTGAACCCAGGGCCTTCTCACAGTTACATCCCAGCCACATCTTCCCCCTTTGCTTGAGATATGGTCAGGCTAAATCTCAAAAAATGTTGCCCAGGCTGAACTTGATCATGTAACAAACAGCTGTGGCACTGGCCTATGCATTTGCTATACAGTGCTCTATGGTTCTTTATGGCATTGCTTTGGTCTTGAGGCAAGGGCTCGCTATCTATTCCAGCAAGACTCAAAGTCACTGCGCTGCCCCAGCTGGCCTTCAACTTGCGCCACTACTCCTGCCTCGGCCTCCCGAGTGCTGGGATCCCAAGCACGTGCCACCTTGCCTGGCTTCACCATCACTTCAAGTATACGTCTACAGATAGAAAATTTACTATAGAATGTTATGCTGTGTCACACCAGCAGCAGGCTCCTCATTTCCTGCTTAGTGTGTCTCCTGATTGCATCATTTTCTCCTGTGCTTCATTTAATCTCAGACAGTTTTGTTCATCACGGCTGTGGAAGCAACAGACCACACCAAACACACACACGCATACACATACACACGGTATCATGTAGCCTAGGTGTGTGTAATATGTCACATGATGCTTGCAGAGAGACAAAGCTGCCCAGGGATGCATTGCTCAGGCTCTATCTTCATCATCAAGCAGGGCACGACCACATCTGGTGGAAAGATCCTCAGGCCAGATTGCAGTTGAAATCCTCCCACTCTGGTGCGTCTACAGAAAAATCCCAGGCTTACCGGTGCACACATAAGACTGTTTTTAAGAAGATTACAAAGTCCAAAATCCCTGACAGTTTCACTGAATGCTTTGGAAAGGAGCACTGGTTTCCTGGACCCCTCGGGTCAGTTTATGGTGATTAAACTTGATGGTACCAACCTGATTGGCTGCGGGACCCCCCCCCAAGATATTGGTGGGCTACACTGCCAGATGAGTTGGGGTGGGTCATGGAGGCTTGGCCTCAGGTCTGTGTCTGGCCCCCGACTCTAGCCTCGGCACTGTCCCTGTTCTTTGTTGCCTGGAGGCCGTGAACTTAACATCTTTGCTCCCCCTGTCTTTCTGCTTGACAGTCCTCCCTGGAAGCCTGCTGACCACAGATAGAAACCATGAACTGTGAGCCAAAGAAACCTCTGCCCTTTGTTGCTGTTTTGAGTTTTGTTTAAAAAAAAAAAGAACTTCATTTATTTATGTTATGGCGGGCTCAGCCTGCCCTGGGTGTGGGACTGGCACAGCATGTGGTGCTGGGGATCAGACCACAGTCCCTGCAGTTGCCTAAGAAGGTGCTTTAGACCACTGAGCTATGGTCTAACAGCCGGTCCTGGTTGGTTTTTTTGGTTTTTTTTTTGAGACAAAGTCTTTTTTTTTTTTTTTAAATGATGTAAGATTGATTGATTGATTGATTGATTTGTCTTTTTGAGACAGGGTGTTGCTATGCAGTTCAGACTGGCCTTGAGCTCACTTTCGTAACCCAGGCTCGGTTTGAACTTGAACTGATCCTCCTGCCTCAGCCTCCCAAGTGCTGGGATTATAGGCATGCACCAGAGACAAGCTCTTAATACATAGCTCAGGCTAGCTGTGTGCTCACTGTAGCTCAGGCTGGCCTTGAACCTGCATCAATCCCCCTGTCTCAGCCTTTCAAGCGAGGGTTTACTGGCCTGCACCACCGCACCTATCACCTCTCCCCTTGAAAATTGTAAGTGTGTGGTGTTGTGTCCAGCAGTGTGAAAGCTGACCAATAGGAAGCCTGGAAGACAGCGACCCTGAGCACCTGCCTGGCCTGGCCGTCCTTCCCACTTGCTGTCTTGTTTTATTCTAGAGCAACCCTGCCTGGCACTTACTTCTATGGTTTACTGATCCCCAAGAAAGGAAAGTGGCTTGTCACAGAGGTAGTAAAGGCTTCCAGGCTTCAGAAGGGAGGTGCACAAAGTGACAAAGTGTGGTGGGCGCTGCCACCCCCGAGGCTGGGTGTCCTGGGATGCCACATCCGCAGCCACCCTGCTTCCTGTTTGTGTTTCTGTCTCTGAGTGCCTTCCTTAAAAGCTAGACCTCCAGACCCCAGTGCATGACTAGAATAAAACCAAGGTCTGGAGAGAGGAGTTGTTTTCTAGAGACAGGCAAGAATAACAAACAATGGGTGACCCTCAGATATTCCCACGCCCAGAGAAAACAGTGGGGAAAGCAAGGAGCAGGAGTACTCAGCAGAGTGTGTGGAGATTCGGGGTAGAAGGCCAACTCAAGCGTGGTTCCTAGAGGAGCAAGGCTCTCCTCGCCCCAATCTGATCGCCACGAGGGGAGACCGTTATCCATCTTTGCCTGATCCATATCTTCGCCTTGTTTTTAAAAATTTGAGACAGGGTCTTGATATATACAGCTCAGGCTGGCTTGAACTCACTATGTAGCCCAGCTGAGCCTGAAACTTGGAATCCTTCTGCCTCAGCCATTCTAGTACTGAGATTACAGGCAGATGCCACCACCCCAATATCCCATTCTTAAGAGACAGGTAACTCATTAAGTATCTTCTTCAGAAATCCTAAGCTAGGCCCAGGGCTCTCCTCTGCGTCTCCATAGGAGCCAGCACGTGCTTTGGCATTTTCTAGATTAACTGAAGCTGTGTTTATGAATCTCTGCTCCTCAGCCAACCCCTCTGAGATCTGTTTTATTTGCATCTGAACTTCTACAGCTAGCATAACGTCTAACATCTAAAGGGTGCCTAAGAAATGTTGGTTGAATATACAAACTCCAAGATATAGGGGCTCAAAGTAAAAAGGGGGCTCAGGACAACAAGAAAAGGGAGCCTGGAAGTAAGATCTGTGCAGTAGAAAGCAGACACGAACTCCTTCAGGACCTATTCCAGTGCCTGGAGGGCAGGGCTCAGGCCAGCTGGGGCAGACAGGTCTAAAGCTTGTATGGCTACAGCAGAGGTTCCACTTTGAATAATTCTCTGTCACACAGCTTTTCTAGAGTTGAATCAAATATAAATCATACTAATTTCTACTTAGATTCTCTTGCTCACGGGCTTTATTGGCTATAGATGCCGCAGGTCCTTGTCAAGCCACATCCTCACTAGAGAGCTGTGCTCTTCATGGAATGCTAGGCTGAGCACTGTGGGATGCGTGAAGGGCAGGGCGAGGCCATGAGCAGAGGCAGAGGCTTCCTGAGTTATCCTCAGGGAGCCTGGTCTGAGCCCCGGCAGTCAGGGCCTCACCTTGAGCCATGATGTTCTCCTTTCTAAACAACAAGGCAGCTATATTTTTATCCAACTACTTCACCATTCGAGGATGACAAGGGATGAAATGAGCAAAACTCACCCTAACCTGGGTCAAATCCCAGTGAACAGTAGCAGCTAAGTTACTATGGAAACCTTAATGCTATTCCAGTGACTAAGGGCTTGGTGACTCATGTAGTAAATCAAGCAGCTACTCCAGTAACATTCTTCACATAGGAAGTAAAAGCTTCCTATGCTGCTATCTCGCTTACATTAACAGATGGGTTAAGGTCTCTATTTCAAGACAAACTGAGCATAGGGATGCCTGCCTATTGTCTGTGCTGCTCGGGAGGCTGAGGCAGGAAGATCATAAGTTTGAGTCCCACATAGATGCTGCCTCAAAATGTACAAAAAGAAGCCAGAAATTGTGGTGCATGCCTGTAATCTGAGCACTCAGGAGACTGAAGGAGGATTATCACAAGTGTGAGGCCAGCTTGAGCTATGCAGTGAGTTCAAGGCCAGCCTGGAGTACATAGTGATACCTATCACAAATAAACAAATAAACAAACAAGTAAATAACTAAATGCTGGAAATGTAGCTCAGTGCAAAGGTCCTGACCTTAGTCCTTAGTACCACAAAACAAAACAAAAAAAGAAAAAAAACACTAGGACTGACTCAGTACTAGAGCTCTTTCTTAGTATTTGTCTCAGTTACTTTTCTCTCATTGCTGACAATAAAATACCTGACATCCAAAATTAAGAAAGGAGGAGCTGGGGAGATAGCTCTGTGGCACAAGTGACTGCCTGGCAAGTGCAAGGTTGTGAGTTCGAATCCCAGTTCCCCCCCCAAAAAAAAAAAAATTAAAAAAGGAAAAGTTTATTTAGCTCATAGCTAGTGCAGATTTCAGTCCATACTTGGCTAGGTCCAAGGCAGACTGGCACATGGCAAAGGGTAGCTCTTCATGGCAGCAGAAAATAGCAAAGAGTAAAGGTAGGAGCCAGCTCCCCTCTCCCTTCCCCACATTGTAGTCAGGCTATGTGCTGCAGGGCAGGTGCAGCACTCACGCTCATAATTGCTGCATTGCATCACGAATCACAAACTCTAGAAGCTGCCCTGCCCCAGTGACTATATGAAGCTTTGGTGGAACAACTAGACGCAAACCGCAACAGCATGCATGATGCCCTGGATTTTATCCTCAGAGAGGAAGGGAGTTGAGGGAAGAGGAGGAAAGGGGAAAGAGAGAAGGAAAACAGAAACGGGAAAACAAATGAAGTAGATTATAGTCCAATAATCATTGAGCAAGCTGACAGAGACAAATTCTATATTTTAGACTCTAGTAAGATGGACCAGTCATAAAAGGTCCTGGCCAAAAAAAACCTAACTAAATAAATAAATAAATAAATAACCAAATAAATAAATAAATAAACAAACAAACAGTCCTGGACAAATGTTTATCATTTGTTATCTCTATGGGAAAAAGTTAAAAGGAGATCTCTGCAACACAGTGCACCAAATATAAATTCTAAGTGGGTTAAAGACCTAAAATAAAAAATTAAAAACCATTTTAATGAAGTTGTAAGCACACCTGAATGCCCTCAGAATAGGGAAGAATTTGTTAAATAAGCCATCAAAGCAACATAAAGGAAACAGTTGATAAATTTGACAATCCTAAAATGCAGGAAATCTGTTATCAAAATCTCAGAAAGAAGCCGAGTGTGGTGGCACACACCTGTAATCCCAGCACTTGGGAGGCTGAGGCAGGAGGATCAATGTGAGTTTGAGGCCAGCCTGGGCTACAAAAGTGAGCTCAAGGCCAGCCTGAACTGCATAGCGAGACCCTGTCTCAAGAAGACAAAAAAAAAAAAAAAAACCTCAGGAAGAAAGTGAAAAGGTAAGACACAAACTAAAACAAGGTACATGTTCCACAAATAGTTGACCAAAAAGTAGGCTTTGGAATCCACAAAGAAAACACACACTGACAGATCACAGGATGAGATTTATAGAGTGCCTCGGAAGAAGAGGTCTCGGTGTTTCAATCAGCTTTGCAGCACTGTGACAAAATGCCTGAAGGAAACTTCTTATTAGAAAGAAAGGTTTGTGTTGGCTCATAGCTCCAGAAGATTCAGTCCACACTGAGTTTATTGTTGCTTTTGAGCCTACAACAAGGTAGAATATCATGCTTCCTTCATGGTAGCCACGAACAAAGAGTGATACAAGTGGCCCAATCAAGGTCATCTCCAATGACCTGGCTTGCTCCCACAATGCCCCATTTCCTAGAGGTTCTGCTGTCTCCCATTACCATGGGGGCTGAGGGCCAAGCTATCATCCTGCCTCAGCCTCCTGAGAGTTGGGATTAAAGCCATCTGCCACTACACCCAGCTCTAACACAAGGGTTTCTGGTCAATGAAAAAGTGAAACAACAAACCTGAGTTTAAGTCCTACTTTTGTCTCTTACAAACTGTGGTCCAGGAAAAGTCACTCCCCTTTCTGTGCATTGGTCTTTTGGCCCATGAAATGCAGCATCCTCTGTGGGCTGTTATACTACATGGGATAAGTTACAAGTGCTCACACAGTGCCAGATGCAACATACGTGCTCTTGACAACAGTGCTCATGCTCATCCATATGCTGCGGTCACAGAAACTAAACATGAGAGGAAACTAATTGAATCTTTGTGACAAGGACTTGTTGCTCATGTATGGATTCTTTGGGACAAAGTCAGGAGCACTTTGCAGCCAGAGTCACTCACTGTCTGAGAACTAGAGGGTAAAAGAAAGGGTGTGAGGAGCCCTGGATCCGCCCATCGCCACCATCTGACAGTCCTTATATCCTTGGGTGTCCTAGGTCCAAAACGATGGCCTGTGTTTGTGGTTGGTCCTCAGGAACGTACCTAACTGCGCTGCATGTGGTATATGAATCCAGTCCTGGAATCGTTTTGGGAAATGTATGCAGTATTCCTATGCTTCTTTATTCATGGCTCAAATTGTTACTTAAGATTCAGAGAAAACAACATGCATAATTAATTAGATGGAAACTTGGCCACTATTGTAGAGACCCCACCAGCAAAACACTGTGTCTTAGTTACTCTTCTGTTGTTGCTGGACAAACACGCAAGCTTAGGGAAGGAAAGATTTATTTAGCTCACAGTTACTGGAGGTTTCATAGTTTAAAACAGCCTGAATTACACAGCAAGACCTTGAGACACTGCGCGGCCATGTCCAGGATCATCTGCTCCATACCTCCAACAGAGGCTACCAGGCTGGGGGTAGAAGGACACATGCTGTCAGTTTAATGGTTCTCTGCCTCTCTGGCCCGGCCTCTCAAGCCCTACCCTGGTTGGCCTTGTGGGGACAACTAGATACAAAACATTCCACACTGGTGTGGAGCACCCCCTCAGCAGCTCTCCTTGAAAGAAGAGCAACTGTCTCCATTTTGACTGAGCCTGACCCTATTCCCTCATAATGAAATGTACAGAGCTGGCTGGGACTTCTCACTATCTTTTCAATTGGCCTTAAGCAGTATAAATTGGTTTAGCCCAGGTGCTGGTGGCAATTTTTGAAGATGGCACGCATGTTTCCCCGATAACAGGACGAGGAGCCAATGCTCCACGATGTCAGCTGGGATCGAGCCTCAAGATAGAGGCTATGACTTCCTGGGGCTTGAAAGATTACACAGCAGAGCTGAAGAACCAGACCCCCAAAATATCAGATACTAGCTCAATAGCATAATGCAAATTATTTCTTTTGTCTATCTCTGAATAGGGCAGAGGTGAATGCAGGCCTCCTACCTAGCCCAGCTCACAGTGCTCATCTTCTTCCCACAATTCCCTTCAGTGCTCACCTTCCCAAAATTCCCCGTCGCAAGTCACTCCCCTTTCTCCGATGAATAAAGCCCGAGTGCAGCCTTGGGTCTCGCGCTTGGTTCCAGAAGCCGCTTTCATGGTTGGACCTAGGGGCCCTTACCTCCCTATTAATTGTATAAATATATTTTAGAGTCTTTGTTATCGCCGTGGGTTGCGCTGGGAGTGGTAGATTGGAATTAAGTTGGTGGAATTCCAGTAACGGGTTTTAGGACTGTAAGTTTAGACTTCTTGGGCTGAGATGAGAACCAAGAAGGGACTTCAACAATTGGTGCTCAATGTGCCTGAATCACATGACCTTCTCAACACAACGACCACTACCCAGAATCGCGTGCAGGCGACCCACTATACGTTGCGTGACCAATTTAAAGGTAAGTGGAGCATTTTACTAATAACAGTGCTCAGACACAAGGAGCAAATAGGTATATATTCATCAAGGGTATCAATGGGTCAAGCTCAGTCTTTATCTGCAGAAGAGAAAGAATTTAGCTTATTGATTAAAAAACTATCAAAAGACGCAGGCATTAAGGTGCCATCTAAGCAAATTTTTAGATGACTCCATGAAATAGCTACATTTTACCCTTCTTTCTCTAAAACTGATACACTGGACTTTAAAGTTCGGGATGAAATAGGTAAAAGTTTTTATGTAGCCAAAACTCAAAAAAGAACAATTCACCCCCAAACTCTAGCCACGTATAACCTGGTGAAGGGAGCCATCTGGTCCTTCCAAGGTGACAGCCCAGGAAGAAAAGCAGGTCAGCAACACCTCACCATTACAAAGCATTTTAGCGATGCTGGCCCAAGGCTTATAATAAAAATAATTGTAATTGAGGAAAGTCCTGATGGAACTAGAACAAAAGAGTTGGGCCACCTAGGACAGGAACTTCCTAATGGGCTGCTAGAGAATGAGGAAGTCCTTTTCAAAAATGTGGATAATCCTATCCCTGTGCTCCCTACTGCCCCTCTACCTCCAGTAGTCCCTCCCTCCGACTTTCAGAACAATCAAGTTAGGAATGAATCTCCTCCCTCCCCCTCCTTAAGGAGGCCGAAGTACAGTGATATGAGACTATATCCACAGGCAATGTGCTTTCCTGTCACTGAGGAGACAGATCCAGAACATCCTAATCGCAAACGTAGTACTCACACAGCCTTTAACTTTTTGCTCTTGAAGAAATTAAGGCAGAGTGTGTTAGACAATGGTGTCCAATGCCCTTACATACTTGGTTGCTTAAATAACATAATTCAAGGTTCCAGATGATGCCAAGTGATGTGACCCATCTCGCTCGCATGTGTCTATCATCGACACAATTCCTACACTTTGAATCACAGTTGAAGACACTCATCTCAGAATAGGCACAGAGTAATCAAGATAGTGGGGATGAAAATCTTAAAGCAGTTACACAGGAAATGCCATCTGGCATGGAACAGTATGCTGACTGAAAGGTCCAGGCACGTGCCCCACCCCTCCTGTTCATGCAATGCAAGGAACTGCTACGTCGTGCATGGATTTCTGTACCAGAGGATGGTACACCTAATAAATCCTTTACCCAGATACTCCAGAGCCCTGATGAAACTTACACCCAATTTGTAGCAAGGTTGCAAGAAGCTGTGCATAGGCAGATTTCACACAATAATGCAGCTATAATACTTATTCGTCAGTTGGCGTATGAGAACACCAATGAGGACGATAAAAGGGTCTTAGCCACAGAACTTCATACAAAGGATTTATATACTTACATTTGAGCATGCCAGAATATTGGGCCTACCACCCAGGCTTCTGCACTCATGGCACAGGTTATATCCCAACACTTTGCTGATAAATTTGATACAGTTACATGTTTTAACTGTGGCAAGCAAGGACACACTCCCTGGCACTACGCACAGCCTATAAAGGTCCCCTCAGTGGATTTACCCAGTACTCAGTGTCTACATTGCATGAAAGGTTTTCACTGGGCAAAAGATTGTAAATCTAAGTTTCATAAAAATGGTGCACTGTTGCCAAGAAACAAACCATGTGCCCAGACTGAGGGACCCAGTAGCAATAAGAAAACAAGGGTCAGTCAGGACTCCAGTGATTTGGACCCAGTTAAGCCAGTTATACCCAATTCAAATCAGGCAAACAGTGATCCCACTACCAGGACGGATGCAAGGTGAGACCTTGGGCGTCTCACATAAAGAATCGCTCAGAGTTCAAAATTAGATTTACCAGTGGCTTCTTGCCTTAATTTGTCAGAGGAAGAAAAGCCAAATTTAATTCCCACTAAAATTTCTACTCTAACTCTTAACTCCACATGTGAATCTGGTAGAGATGAGCCTTCAAGCAAGAAAATTGGTTTTTTGCAGAGTATTTTGTTTCCTAGACTTACTTATGACAATAACTTTGAAGGGGAATCTTTTACTGGATTGATGGATTCAAGAGCTGATGTCACTATAATCAATAACCAATCCTGGCTATCCACTTGGCCAACTAGACCCGCCTTCACAGCTTAGGCTTAGGATCTCCTCAATCTGTCTCACAGAGTGTGCTGCCTCTTTCGAAATACATTGGCCCTGATGGACAGGAAGGTATTATAACACCATTTATCGCACCCATTTCAATCAATCTATGGTGCACAGGCCTCTTTAAAGAATGGGACACTGTCTTACTTACTTCAGAGCCTCCGAGTTGTGTATCACCAGATAGCGGGATGATGGCTAAGATGAAATATCAAGAAAGCAAAGGCATAGCAAAAAACTTGCAGGGCTGTACTCTTACAATTCTGTCTTTACTTAAACAAAAAAGATATATAATTGAATTTATAATAAAGGCCATTGGTACTCTTCAGGAAAAGTTAAGGATTTTATCAACATTGATAAGAGAACAACTGCAACTGAGTCATCTCAAACCGTCCTTATTGCCACTGTTTTTAGAATTTCTAGGGGTTGTATTAAGTAGAACTGTCGCATTTTTTCTTGATCTTACTGGCTCTCACTCGAATCTGTGTTTGTTGTCATCACTTAATTATAATACAGATGCTACTATAAATCTGATTTTCATTTTTTTTAACATTTATTTTATTTTTTAACATCATGTATTTGTTTGTGTTATGGCCAGCTCAGCCTTCCCTGGGGGCTGGGACGGTGCAGCATGTGGTGCCTGGGATTGAGCCACGGTCCTTGCAGTGAGCCTAAAGTGTCCGACCCATGAGCTTTAGACCTCTGAGCCATCTCACCAGCCCATGATCTTCATTTTTGATAAACAAAAAAAAAAAACAATCCCATAAACTTGTTTCTCAAAATTCTAAACATTTGCAAAAGGAATATAAAATTATCAGAGCGCAAACTAGATGGATCATGTCATGTCCTGCTTGTCAGCTCATTCCTGGGCCTATTCCTAAACAAAGCTACAATCCCAGAGGTCTTAGAACCAACTGGTCATGGCAAATGATTATTGACCATGTATCTTCCTTTAACAAACCTAAATATATTCATGGTTTTATAGATACATGTTCACATGTGCCCCATGCCTTCTGCCATACAGGTAAACAGAATCAACATGTCTTACAACATTGCATATCAGCCTTTGCTAACTTAATGTTGCAAACATTAAAATTCAATATTGGTCTTGCTTACATTAACAAAAATTTTCAGAATTTTATTGATAGCTGGAAAATAAAGCATATTACAGAGACCTCCTATAATCCCCAAAGTCAAATAATATTCAACACACTTGTCTTAAACTAAAAAACATACCTACCAAACAAAAGAAAGGGGGAACTCAGAGTCAAATCTTTGCTACGTGTATTTTAACTTTTCTGAATCTGGCTTGGTGTGACCTCCAAACAGGTGTTTGAAATGGTCTGGCATCACTTTTAAATTGGGGCCGAGGTTGTGCTTATATTTCCACAGAAAATTGAGAGACATTAGGACCATCAGAGCTGTTCTGTGGTCAGAATCCAACCCATCTACACAACGCACCAAGAAGTCTGCTGAGACCTCAAGCAATGAACCTGACAGCACATCATCCACCTTCCCTGGGAAGGCCTACAACAGCTCGTTCATGAGGCTTGCCACCTAGTTAACAACCAGGGTTTGGTTCAGTCACCTGATAATGTTCTCTTTACAATCCCTAATCTTATAGCAGCTTCTCCGGGTACTCCTGTGGTTCAAGGAGAAGTGTATTGGGCCTACATACATAATGCATCCTGTGTTAGACCTGTTATATGGATAGACAGGCCCCAGAGGTTTTCCATTCTACAGAAAACAGTACCCATAAATATATCATTTGGCCTGGCCTATACATTTTAATGTATTTACAGGAGCAGACTAAGCTCAATATTACATCTCATTTTGTATGTCTCCCTTTGTGTTTAGCCTATGTACAAGATGCTAGCCTTTGCATGTCGGCTGTAGATCAGAAGTGGGAAGTACAACTGTTTAAAGAACAGGTGGCCTTATTAAACCTAAGTTCTATTCCATTGCATGGTAATCTTATAAGAGATTTTAAACCCATGATACCTGTCTGTATTCCAGAAGCTCATGCCCCTTACTTTGAAGAAGGTAATTTGGACACATGGCAGACTTGCAGGTTTCTGTACCTTGGACAGGCCATATACAAATTTAATTATTCCTTTATAGACTGGTCCCCTGCAGGATTCCTTCTAGAGATAGATAGAGCTGGGCACAAGATTTCTTTTGCAGCCTCCTCCAGCTATATCATGATCTCAGAGGCCTTGTCCAATGTTACATGGTCATGTAGAGGCCTCAATTGTTCCATCTCATTATCAGACTCATTATCAGTGAAAAAACCAGGCCCATGCAACATAATTTGTGGAATCTAGCCCTACCTTTTCAGGGTGGATTCCTGCAGATTGGGCATCTATAGCTGATAGGTGGAGGAAAAGCCAAAACAACATTATAAGGACATAGATATACAAAAGTGAACATATGTGCTTATGGTCCTCAAGTACTATTAAAAAGAAAGATGGAGTGGCAACCAAATATGGCCTCATGTACTACATGTTATCTGACCCATTGTATCATGCCTGAACATCCTTCTAATAACTCCACAGTGGTAATCATGGTCATGGTGCTTGGAGTTTTTTTTTTCTTTTTTTTTTTT
>PVKN010010152.1:0-22943 GCA_004027915.1 Capromys pilorides
CACAGTGCTGAATTATTTGCGCATCACATAGAAATCCAGAAAAATAAGCCGGGCGTGGTGGCGCACGCCTGTCCTCCCAGCACTCTGGGAGGCTGAGGCAGTAGGCTTGCAGAAAAAGAGGAGGAACGTATTCTTTAATGCGCTCCCTTCCTCCCTGCTCCGTACGGGAAGCCTTCATCGACACATTTTCTTTTTTTTTTTTTTTTCTTCCTAAACCGCAGCTGCCGGAGTCCCTCTGGATGTTATAAATAGGGAGCGAGCAAGCTTTCACTGCCCAAGCTCGAGCGCGTCCTGCAGAGGTGCAAATGCAGCCTCTAGCCGGGTTTCTTCGGTCACAAGACCCTAGTCCCGGCTCCTAGGCACCCCACGCCTGCACCCTGCCACGCTCCCGGCAAACGCCCCCTCCCCGGGCCAGAGAGCGGAGAAGCCCTCACCTTCACGTCACTGGGAGACAAAGGCGCGCATCCCTCGCCGTCCCCGGGCCACGGCGGCGCAGGACGCTCGCGGGGGCATCCAAGCAAGGTCACCCGGCCCCGCGCCCAGGCACGCGGGCTGCCTGCCTCAGGCCTGGGGGAGCGGGTGGTTCCAGTTAGCAGGGGGCTCCAGCTGCCCCAGGAGTCGCCGTGCCCCTTGTCATCGCTGCCCGGGGCTGTCTCTGGCTCGGAGCTGGCAGAGGCTTGTCGGCCCTGAGAGAGTTCGGGATGCTGCCTTTGTGAGCCGCGGGTGGGGAGAGGGCGGGGGCGGGCGGGCTAGAAGGCCCGCCCCTTGCCTGCATCCGTGGCTCTCCATTGGCTGAGCGAGAAGCCGTTCCTACAGCCACGGGGGGTTAGGGGGGGTGGGAGGGTGAAGGCAGGCGCAGAAATGATTTTCTGATGGCGCATCGTGAATGTAAAGCCAAACAGAGACAGATGAGTACATGCCAGAGGTAACTTCGCTTCTTAGAGGATGGCGGCAAGGGGCTGGCACTTCATCTTTTTAAAAAAGAGCACGGGGCAGAGTGTAGTGGCGGTCACTTGTAATCCCAGCACTTGGGAAACTGAGGCAGGAGGATCAACGCCGGTTCGAAGCCAAGTTGGACTACATAGTGAGTTCAAGGCCTGACTGGACTACATAAAGAGACCCTGTCATAAAAACAAGCAGACAACGAGAAAGGGGGAGGGATTCAGATGCTGGTCCCGAGCATCCATCAGACAGGGACTCACGATCTTGCCAGCAGGACTGTTACTTCTTTTGTGAAATGGAGACGAGATGCCTCAGGCCCTTAGGGAAGCCTAGAGCTGTTGCTCACAGGCTCTGCAAACCCTTCCAGTGTCGTGTGTTATTCTGAGGCCCTGCCGCCGCCTGCGTGGTCCCTCGCCTCCAAAGACATAGCCTTAGTGCAGTCCTGGAAGCTGTGCATTTGACCCAAGTTGGAAAAAAAGGTGTTTGCCCATCCGGGATTGGGCCTAAGGATCAGGAAAGAGATCATCCTGGATTAGGTTGGGTCTTCAACCGAAGGCAAGCCCTCCCCACCCACCCCCCCACCCCCCCAGAGGATTCTGCTTTAGATTCCAGAAGGAGCCAGTCCTCCAGGCACCTTGATTTCAGGTTCTGGTCTCACAACTAGGAGTGACTGTGTACTTAATTGCTCGAAATCTCCCTTTGTGGCTCTTCGATACTTTGCCAGGAAGTAAGTACTTGATTCTAAGTAAGAACAATCTACGCCAGGCCCTTATGAAGATTTCTTGACGTGGAGCCGGGGCTTAGGCAGTGTGAGCTGGGTTCTGAGGGGAGGAGTTGGATTGATGAGGAGAGGAAGGCGGCGTTCCGGACCGAGTCATCGCAGGCATCTTAGCAGCCAGCTGCTGCCTCCTCGGCCCTGGGAGCTGTCCCTGGTCCTGACCGTCGAGCGGCTCCAGCGTGGCTCCCACGTTTTCTGCCTAGCTTTCAATCGCGTTAACATGAAATCGGCTTTTCAGCGGATTCCAAATGCACCCTTGAGAGGCATCCAGTGCACCCTACGGTGGTGCAGCTGTCTGCACCCTCACCTCCAGAACTTCCCATCTTTGCAAGCTCAGCTTCCACCCCCTCCCCAGTCCGCACCACCGTCCTCCTTCCTGTCTCTGTGGACCTGCCCACACCAGGGCCTTCCCAGAGAGACACCTGACGTGGGCATTCTCTAACGGCTTCCTTCCCTTACTTCATTGTCTTCCAGGGACATCAGTGTTGTAGCACGTGTCAGAATCACCTTCCTTGTTGTGTCTGGGTAATACTCCACCATGTCTATGATGCTGCTGGATGTGAGTTCAATATCAGAGAACCAATAAGGTGTGTTAAATAGTGAGCATCTGGGGCCAGGGACTTAGCTCAGCAGCACAGTGCCTGCCTGGCAAGTGGAAGGTCTTGAGTTCAACTCCCAGTACAAGAAAAGAAAGAAAGAAAGAAGGAAAGAATCAACCTCTAAACAGAAACAGACACACATAAGGCTATGCATTGATCAGTTGATGGAAACGTTGTAACCAGAGGTTGGCAGGATCCTAATCTTACATTCAGTATACACTAAGTCGGTGTTGATGGAGACTACAGAACAAAAGTAACAATCATAGGTAGGGTTCAGGCGAGCCAAATAGCTCAGCAGACTCAAGTGCCTGCAAGCAGGCACAGTGGTCAGGAGTTTGATCCCCAGGCCTGCCGTGCCAGCTCTGCCTCTGGGATGTATTGAGACAGCAATTGAGACTGGGTGTGGCAGGGTGTGTCTGTAATCCCAGCTCTTGGGAGGCTGTAAACAGGCGGATCACTATGAGTCCGAACTAGTAGTGAGACCCTGAACACCCTGTAGACGCTTCATTTCCTTAAAATACAAAAAAAAAAAAAGAAAGAAAGAAAGAAAGAAAGAAACAATTGGTAGGGTTGCAAGAACCAGCTAAAGCAGGCAGAGGGTTCATCTCTCAGGATGCTTGCCATACATAATAGGGGGAAAGATCTCCTGCCCAAAGAGGAAACCCGGAAACACCCACCTTCCTGAAGAGGATGTGGCACTAATTATCTAATCAGAGCGACAGGGCCCTGGAGGGAGCTATGTGTCATTACCATGCTGGACGTTAGCCAGGGCATGGTGAGAGAATTGGCTCGCTAGACCATTTCTAGTGGCTGCACGTGGTCACGGGGACACCTGCCATCTCCGTGGTGGCCAGGACATTCCTTCAGCACAGAGCTGTGACAATATCCATCCAAGAATTAACTCTCCTGATGCCCGCTTCACATCAGAGAGCAACGGCACACCACCCTCCACGGTTGGTACATTTGCTTTTTGCGTCACGCTTCTTGTAACATTCCAAAGGCAAAAAGCCTAGTGATTTAGCGCGAACCCCTGTCACCCCAGTGCTCTGGGAGGCTGAGGCAGGAGGATCACGAGTTCAAGCTCAGACTGGGTCACTTGCTGCTTAGAAAGACCTTATCTAAAATTAAAAATGTAAAGGGCTAGAAGGTAGCTTAGTGGAACAGAACCTCTGTGTTGAGGTCCGAGTGCCTCCTCTCACACATAACAAAAAACGGGACCGGCCTGAGATAGCTCATCGTACTAAAGCGCCTGCTTAGGCAGAGTGCAGCGGCTGGGGTTCGATCCCTGGCACGCAGCATGCAGTGCTGATCCCGCCCCCGGGGCACGCTGAGAGTAGGCATAGAGGTGCACGCCTGTAATCCCAGAGCTTGGGAGGCTGAAAACAGGAAGATTACTATGAGTGTGATCTACATAGTGGGACCCTGTAGAACCTGTGCTAACTACAGAAGAAGAAGAAACAAAAAACCAACCAACCAACCAAACAAACAATCCAGAATGCTTTGATATCTGAGTGGGGCTCCAAGTAAAAGGCAAATCTGTGACAAGGGGTAGGGCTCCCGTTGAGAGCCTCCCATCGGACTGGTTAAAGCAAGTCGGGGCTCCAGAAGGGGCAGAGTCCATGGTAGGGGCGAGGTCTGAAAGGAGACCCACCTGAAGGAAGGCAGGGTTCGCAGTAAGGGGCGGAGTTCGCGATAAGATGCAGAACTTGAACACAGACCTCCTTTTGTTGAAGGGCAGAGGGGGCTCCAGCACTGGGCGGGACATGCAATAGGATGCGGCTTGAGTATTGAGGAGAAGGCGGGGCTTCAGTAAGAGGTGGGGCATGGGACTGGGCGGGGCTTGAACCAGGGATATCAGTGGTTGAAAGGAAGGCGGGCTCGGTTAAGGGGCGGAGCTTACGGTAGGGCAGGACTTTGATCAGGCACCTGCGTATTTGGAAGGAGCACGCGGGTGTGGGGCGGGGCCCAAGCCGCCCATTGGGGCGGGACCGATGACGTCACCGGCGTCCTCTTGGGGAAGACGCCAAGATGGCGGCGAGCAAGTCCTCCAGCTTCGCGCAGTCCAGGTAACAGCCCATTCCTCCTCCCTCCGCACCGAGCCAGGCCAGGGGAAAGCCGCGCACTGAGGAGCCGGCGGAGTGGCGGCGTGGCCGGAACTGGCTGGAGTGCGCGGCGGGGTGGGAGAAGCTGGCTCCGGTTGCCATGGCTACAGAGCCGAGCTTGCGTCAGGGGTCGCGAGGACCCGGCTAGAGGTGGGATGGAACCCGAGCCTGCGCGGAGGATGGGGTTAGGGGTGGGCGCCGGCGATACCTGAGAAAGTCCTGAGAGGGGACCTGGCGGTCACAGGAGGACGGGAACCTGGGCCCTAATTGGGTGCACCAAGACGTCAGGACGCTGGGGCACAGGAATTCGTAGGAGTTATCGGAGGCCTGGGAGAGGACACTGATACCTGCTTTTGGGGAAGGGCAGAGAGTTGGGTGCAGGCTTGATTTGGCAGAAAGACTTGAGACCCAGAAGGTGGGTGAGCCCCTGGGAAGAAGGAGGGAGGGAGTGGGGGCCTGCTTGGATATTTAAGGGCCTTACAGGATGGGGCTCAGGAGTTTGTGGAGGGGGAGGGTAAGGAGAGGCAGGGGTGGGGGGACGGGAGGAGGCCATGGGTGGGGACACTCAGGCTGCAGACCCAGCACGCTGCATTGTTCCTCTCCGAGGCCGCAGCCCCTGTCAGCCAGCCGGGCCCCTGTCATTCTTCTGGAACATCTTGGGGCCAGTTTGTAGCTGGTGGCCTGGTGCAAACTCTTAGGACGGTTTCCCAGCACCTGCTGAGTGCAGGGTGCTGCCAACAGAACTTTTGTCACCTCAGAGACAAGTGTCTGCAGAACCTCGAGCCTTTGCACACATTTCACTGACACCCAGATTTTTGGACAGTAGATGCTGGAACCGGGGTTTGGGCTTCGCCCAGTGCTTGTGCTGTCGCATGGCTCTGTCTAATAGAAACCCAGGGCGCAGCCAGTGAAAGACAGGCCCGGCTCCTAACAGGCTCCCCCAGTGCTTGGCCAGCAGTGGGTCTCCTCTCGGAAGAAAGCTCAGCAGAAAGTTGCTGTTTTCCCGGGACAGAGTGGAGTGCTTCATTTTTCTTGCCTGCTTCCATTCTCAGTGACATGGGGATGGTCAGGGCCAGGTACCGATGTGAGCTCTGCTGGTTGCTTGGCAACACACTGCCCCCTGCCTGCCTGCTGCTAGCTCTTTCCTTTCTGCCTCCAGTGCATCTTTTCAGCGTCTGTGGACAAATGCTTGAATGTTAGCCCACTAAGATTCCCTTCCATGCATAGTGGCATACACCAGTTATTCCAACTATTCAGGAGGCCGAAGCAGGAGTGTTGGAAGTTCAAAGGCAAGCTGGACAGTTTAGAAAGGCCCTGTTTCCGAAAGTGAAAAAGGCCTGAAGATAGAACCCAGGAGCTCATGCCTGCTAGGCAGGCTCTCTCCACAGGTCCATAGTCAGGGGTGTTATTCTGTAGTCAGCCCTTGTTACTTTATTTTGAGGTAGGATCTCGCTAGCGGTCCAGGCTTGGCTTGAATTTAGGATCCTTCTGCCTCAGCATCTTGAGTAGCTAGGATGGCAGGTGTGAGCCACCATGCCTGGAAAGTTGGGTATTTTGAGTTGGTATTTTCTTGGCTTATAAAATTGATCACCACAGCCCTAGGTGAGATATTCCTTTCATGATCATATAAAACTAGGGTTGAGCTCGGCATGGTGGCACACACCTGTAATCCCAGCACTTGGGAGGCTGAGGCAGGAGGATCGGTGTGAGTTCGAGACCAGCCTGGGCCACAAAAGTGAGCTCAAGGCCAGCCTGAACTGCACAGTGAGACCCTGTCTCAAAAAGACAAAAAAAAGAAAGAAAGAAAAAAAATAGGGTTGGGATCACATAAGGGCTTTTGTTTGGTGCTGGGGACGGAACCCAATACTGCACGCTTATCAGACGAACACTCTACACCTGAGCGACCTTTCCAGCCTTTATTATTTTTGGCTTTTCAACATATCTAATTTTTTATGAATGTAGTACAGAGTCTACAGGGTCTCGCTACACAGATCCGACTAATCGTGATCCTCCTGTTTTCAGCCTCCCAAGCGCTGGGATTTTAGGTGGGTGCCACCATGCCGTCTCAGTTGCTGCCCTGGGGGTAGGGTCCACACAGCATGCTGGGGATTGAACCCCCATCCCTGCAGATGCCAAGCTATCTGGCTGGCCCTTGTTTTTGTTTTTTTATTTATGTATTTTGTACTAGATATTGAACTTAGGAACTTGTGCTAGGCAAGCAGGTACACTGCTGAGCTATAGTCCCAGCTTTTTTTTTATTTTTTTATTTTTATTTTTTTGAGATAAGGTCTTGTTAAATTGACCAGGCTAGCCATTAGCTTTCAATCCTCCTGCCCCCGCCTCCAAGTCCTGGGCTTACAGGCTGTCACCACCAAGGCCGAGCCCTGCTGGTCAACTCAAAAGAACTGCATGGCCATATATTCTTCCCTTCTTGTTTCTGTTTTTGGTTTGGTTTTGAGACATGGGGTCTTGCTCCGTATTCAGGCTGGCCTCAGACTCGGCGATCCTCCTGCCTCGGCCTCTGGAGTACTGGGGTCACAAGTGTGCGCCATCACGCCTGGCCGGCCCTATATTGTTGAAGTGAAAAGAAGAGTTTGCAGCTACCTGTTGAGAATGCAGATTATCATTTATTTTAGGTGGTTATGTGAATCTCATAATCCCTTACTGAGTGGTGCAGGTATTCAGAATTCAGGACTAATCTCACGTGGAAAATTGACTCTGGCTGCGCTGCTAATTAGAACGGAAGGGGGTTTTGGTTGTGAGGCTGACAAGTGCTGAGGGAATGGAATTTGGTGCCGACGGTGCAGCCGGCGGAAGTGCAGCACAGCTGTGGTGGATGTGTGTGCCGGGGTGGCGGCGGTGGCCTTGTCTGTGGGTGCAGGTGTCTCTTCCAGGAGGAGTGCCTGCTGGGATAACATATTTGGCTGCTTTGCCTCTGATTTTTTTTTTTTTTTTTTGGTTGCCACTGGAGCTTGAACCCAGGCCTTTCTACGAGCCTGAGCTCCCTTCCGTGTTTTTTTGCTTTTGAAACAGATTCACGCTGAGTCACTAAGTTACCCAAGGGGGACTGGAACTCAGTGATCCTCCTACCTCGGCCTCCTGACAGCTGAGATGACAGGTGTGCTCCACCTGTGTGACACAGGTGGAGGTGTGACACACCTTCCCGGAGCCCCCAGCCCTGCGGGGATGCCTCTCGTTCTAACAGAGCAGCAGCTGAACTTGTGAGACAGGGTGGCCCCTCTTGGTCATTTAAAGAACCCCACAATACTTCAGCTGCAGGAAACACCTTTGTCCTCCAGCCTTGGTCACCTTTGAGAGGTCTGAGGACTCCTGTGCCAGTGTCAGTGTCCATCGTGGCTCTGGATTGTGCAGGGGCTGAGGGGCTTGGTCACCGGGCCAGGTGACACCAGCTAACTCAGACTGCCAGCTGCACTTAAACTTGGGATCCTCCTCTGTGGCCTCCTAAGTAGCTAGGACAACAGGTGTGCTACCGGTTTACTTCCCATTCCCTTTTTGTGTTCCTTTGGGATTTGTAGTGGCACTGAGGACTGAACCCAGGACCTTGCCCTGAGCTCCATCCCTAGCCCTTTTCAGGCTTTCTTTAGAGACAGGGTCTGCTCACTGAGTTGCCCAGGCTAGGCTGGAACGTGGTGTCCTCCTGCCTCAGCCTCCCAGAGCACAGGAATCACAGGCTTGTGCATCACACCAGGCTTTCCTTTTCTTTTTTTTTTCCAGGGGTAGGGGCAGGGTCTAAGGGTGCTCAGGGTCTCACTACTAGATTGGACTCCTAGTGATCCATCTGTTTGCAGCCTCTCAAGAGCTGGGATTACAGGCACGTGCTATCACGCCCAGTCTCCATTTTGGTCTCAGCGCGCCGGCACAGCAGGCCCGGGGATCCGGCCCCTGGGCCTGCTTGCAGGTGCTTTAATCCGCTGAGCTATTTGGCCGAATCCTTTTTTTTTCTTTTTACTTTTTTTTAAAGCAGGTTTGGGGCAGCTAGGGCATGGCTCCTCTGGAAGCCGGCTTCTGTGCCCGCAGTGGGCTGCTGAGCTGGTGTCACATGGTCATTTTCAGGTTGCTGGATCCCCGCAGCTGGAAGCCCTTGGACAGCTGTCTGGGGACTGGGATGCTGTCCACAGAGGGCATCTTCCTTTGGGCAGGGTTCCCACCTGGTCAGTGTCCCAGCCACGTGGCTTCCAGCTGCCTTTGACAGTGGCTGTGTTCACTTCCTTTCCTTGCTGGCTGAGCGTAGAGACCGCTTGGTCTCATTCTGCAGCAGGCCGTATCTGTGAACGTCACTTCTTTCGTCTGCTCCTTGAGGATCTGCTCTCTGAGAGCCAAGGGAACCCTGACATCTGAAGGCCTTTAGAGCGAATGTTTTAGAAAGCCAGTGGCTTTTTATTTTTTATTTTGAGACAGAGTAGTCTTGCTACTGTGCCTAGGCTGGGCTTGGATGTGGGATCCTCCTGCCTCAGCCTCCCAGAGTGCCAGGGTGAGAGGTGTGCACCTCTGTGCTTGGCTGCCAGTGGCTTCTTCAGTCTGAGCGTCACTGGTCACGTCCAGGGCTGGTGAGCCCGTGTCTGTTGAATCTATTTCCTGTCCCCCAGGGCACCTGTGTTGGGCCCAGTGTTTCTACCCCTGAAGGCATTGGTGAGGGCTGGCTGCTGGCCACTGCCCACTGTCCCTGGCCTCACAGTGTAGAGCTTGTCACACCCCTGCTCGCCCTCCTGTCCTCCCAGCAGTGCCACCCAGCCACTGGCCTGGCACCTGACCTGTGCAGCCACCTCAGAGCCCCCTCTGCCACACACTGTGCCCCTTACAGGGAATGGCAGGGAGGCCCAGGAGCCTGGTGACCTTGGCACTGTGGTGGAGGCCCCACCCCACCCCCAGCTGGCCACCTGGGCTCTGTCCCCAGGGAGTCGGGAGTGGGGGTGGCCTCCCTGGCCTTGAAGCTGCTGCTGCAGCAAAGCCCTGCTGTCAATTCCCAGAGCACCAGGACCCAGGGAGGGGCCGATGGGGACCCAGCCTGTGTGGGACATTTACTTAAGGCTCCTGAGGCAAAAAGGAAGAAGAATCAGTTGAAAACTCGTGACAAGTGGCCCAGGGTGAGGCCTTGTGGGGAGAGCCTGCCCAGCAGGTGTCAGGCCCGGGGTTCCGTCCCAGTACCCCAGAAAGAAATGGACACTGGGCCTCACACAGAAAGCTCTTGTGACTGGAAGCACTGATGACAGCTGTGCCGGTGTCCCCTGCATGTCCCTGGAAAGCCGCTGAAGTGAGATTTGCCACCAATAAAGCCAACTTGACAACCATCTCCAGATGAGTGTCTTTTGTGACCACATCACCCGCACTTGACCGTGGGGTCCCCAGCCGTCAGCACAGTGCTCCTGGGGCCTCGGTGTCACATTGGTTTCCAGGGTCAGGACACAGGCACAGGAGCTTCTCTCAGCAGCCATGGAAGACAGGTGAGCTTCTTGTTTAAGTGGGGTTTTGGGATGGGGTCTCACTGTGTAGCGCAGGCTGGCCTCAACTTTGTGGGAGTCCTCCTGCCTCAGCCTCCCAAGTACCTGGAGTTAAGAAACAGTGACCTCCCATCTCTCTTCCTGATGGTCTCTAAGACCTTTGTCCCCTGCCTCTCCCTGTAGATCATACAAACACTCTCAGAAATTTTCCTTCAAGTTCTGACCTGTCCCTTGGAAGCAAACGAGTCCCAGTGAAAAGCGCCCTAGGGCGGGGCCTGGGGCCTTCCTGGGGAGGCCTCGACCTCCTGTGGGCCCTGAGGTCCCCAGGAGCTCAGTGACCACATAAACAAATTCTATCAAGGAGCCCTGCTACTGTTTTGTACTGTTAAAGTCTAATCTAGGAGATGCGCCCAAGGCTGGGCATGGCCACGCACACCTGTCATCCCAGCTCTCTGGGGGTTGAGGCGGGAGAATCTCCATGAGTTTGAAGCCAGCCTGGACTACAAAGTGAGACCCTATCTCAAGGACCAATAAAATAAAATAAAGCAGCAGTGTGCTGTTTATAGAAGATGTGCCCCAAACAAGCGTGGCTTTGTCCCCAAAACAAATACTCTGATCCCAGAGCCCACAGCCTGAGGCTCAGGGATAGAGCCTGGCAGGTGACACCCAGTGCAGGGCCAGCTTCCTGCCTCGGTCCCCTCCCTCCCAGGCCCGCGCTGTCATAGGGCCCAAGCCTGAGCGGGGAAAGGCTGAGGCTCAGGGCTTGCGGCTAGCTTTCCTCAGACTTCCTGTTCTGTTTGTCACATCTGTTTTATTTGAAGATGAGAGAAGTTAAAAACTGGGCCCAGTCCAGGTGTGGCGGCACACACCTGTCATCCCATTGCTTGGGAAGCTGAGGCAGGAGAAGCACAAGTTCAAGCCACTGAGCAGTTTAGTGAGTTCGTGAGACCCCGTCGCGGGATACAAAGGGCCGGGGATGGAGCTCAGTGTGAAGGCCCAGGTTTCTATCCCCACTACATCAAACGAAAAATCAGGCAGTTTCGTAGGGACTCTGATTCTTAGCACCATCCTGTCACACCAGGCAGACACCACTGAGCCACACCCCAGCCCAGCAGGGGCTCCTTCCTCTGTGGCTCACAGGTGAGTAAACTGAGGCTAAAAAGAGTCAGTGTGGCCCACCCAAGGCCCCACAGCAGCCGTAGCCCAGGCCACGCCCCCCCAGTTCCTGCCCTGCAAACTCCCAGCCCTGACTCCTCCTGTCCTCCGATGCTTCCTGTCCCCTCCCTGCTCTCAGGACAGCACCTGCCCCTGCGGGGCTGCAGTGTGCTGAGGGGCTGCTCCAGGGGTGGGCGCCAGTGCACAGAGGACTGGGGCGGGGGGTGTGGTACAAGCTGAGGGGGCGCCGGGCTGCAGCAGGGTGGGTTCAGCCGCCTGGAATCTGCCATGTGGAGGCACACTCCTGTCATTCCCATTCCAGCCCCACCCGGGCAGCTTGGAGACTTTAGCAAGACTCTGTCCCCAAGAAAAGAAGAAAAGGACCAGGATGTGCTCAGTGGGAAGGCCCTAGGCTGCGTCCCCAGTGCCACGACTAAACCAAATCAAATCCATTCGAGCTTGGCCGGCTCTTCCTGCCTCTTCCCCTCCTGGGTGGAGTCCCTTGCTGTGTGGCCGCACCGCTCCAGTCCCTGTCCCCTCCTTGCTTGCTGCCCCTCAGATCACCCAGGATAACTTCTGTCTCAGGATCCTTCCTGTCCTCGTGGCCACAGCGTTGTCCTGCCCCAGAAGGAGGCCATCATAGGTTCCAGAGAGGAAGACCTGGACGTCTGGGGGAGGCTGTGATCCGCTAGCCTTCCTGGCCACCAGGGCTGGGTACAGCGCTGCCCTGTCTGCCCTGGGTCTTCAACCACATGCTGGATGCTCATGGAAACTGATCATAACTCACCCCTTCTTTTCTAAAAAAATTTGAGATAGGAGCTGGCTAAGTTGACCAGGCTGGGCTGTGACCTGTGATCCCCCTACTTCAGCCCCCCAGGCTGCTGGGGTGACAGGGATCAACCACCAGCATGATTAAGTGTTCCTATTTCTCCTCTTCATTCACAGCCAGCCCTAAAGCAGTTATCTCTGCCCACTCGATGTTCTCTGCACTCTGCTTCCATCCCCCCTCCCATGGGTGTCCCAAGAGAGTCCCCTCTCCCATGGGTGTCCCAAGAGATTCCCCAGCGAAGGTTGCCTCTCCAGCCTGACTCCTGTTGCTGCACACGCCACTTCCCCTGTTGGCTGGGCCTTCTGTTTTGCTTCCACACACTGTGTGTGTGTGTGTGTGGGGACACACACCTGGAATCAAATCTGGGGCCTGTGCACTGAGTCGCGCCCTAGCCCTCGTATGTATTTATTTATTTATTTGCGGGACCAGGGTTCAAACTCACAACCTTGCACTTGCCAGGCAGGTACTTGTGCCATGGAGCTATCTCCCCAGCCCCAAGCCCTCATATTTAGAAACTTTTTTTTTTTTTAATTTGGCCAGGCATGGTGACACATATCTGTCATTCTAGCACTCAGCTGCTGAGACAGGAGAAGCACTGAGTTTTGAGTCCAGCGTGGGCTATGTAGTCAGCTCAAGACCGGCTGGGACTAGAGATCGTACCTCAAAAGAAACAAATGTTTTTCTTTTTAAACTTTGAGATAAGGTCTTATTAAGTTGCCCACACTGGGCTCAAACATGCAGTCCCACCTCCAGCACCTGGAATGGCCGGGATGAGGCGCATGCGCCCTGGTTCCCAGCCTTTGGTTCCCCTGACACTGGCCATCGTAGACGGGCCCAGCTCCCCTCGCTTGGTGACTCAGCTGTTTGCAGAATGTAAACTGCCACCTCTAGGCAAGTCAGTCGCTCACTCACTGTGTGATTCCATGGATACCAAAGGTCCACAGAGACAGGAAATGGGTTCCTGGTTGCTAGGGGTGGGGCGGCTGTTATAAGAGGGCAGGTGATAAATCGGAGCTGTTGAGGAAAAGGGAAAAGCAGATGACGGTAGAACCTCACTCAGCCAGGACAGGCGCGAGGCCGCACCTTGAAGGCGCCACACTCACCGAGACGCCGGAGGACACAGCGTGGGTTCCATGAACAGGAAACGCCCGGGACAGGCGAACCCAGAGACCGGAAGTCGACTTTTGGTGGTCAGGGCTAGGAGGAGGTGGGAGGCTGCGCACGTGGATGCAGCCTACTTTAGGTGATGGTTATTTGGGGCCTAGGCAGCGGTGACGACTGCATGACGTTGTGATGCACTAAAATCTACTCAAGGGCGTACAGGAAATAACTGTCACTTACATGGGCGTAGTGGCGCGTGCCTGCAATCCCAGCACTCGGGGAGGCTGAGATGTAAGTTACAACCCAGCCTGGAAGATTTAGTGACTTGGCCTGTCTTAAAAAAAATAAAAAGGGCTGGGAGTGTAGCTCAGTGCAAAGGCCCTGGATTTAACCCTCACCGCTGGAAAAGAAGTTAGGGGTGGCATGGGGATTATGTTTTAATCTTCTCTAAGACTTGCATGTGTAGGAGGCGGTATGGCTCAATGGTGAGCTCATGCCTGAGGCCTCTGGCCCTATATCCAGTATAGCAAAAACCAAAAATGCCACACCTCCCACTAGTCGCTGTCTCATAGCCCCCGAAGCTCTGGTGAAAGTGGATCGCCTGCTGTATTCCCAGCTACCCTGGAGGCTGAGGCAGGATGACAAATCCAAAGCCAGCCTAGGCCTCTTAGGGAGGCCCTCTCTCAAAAAGAAAGTCCAGAAGCCAGGCATGGTGACACCCATATCTATAAGTCCAGACTTGGGAGGCTAAGGCAAAAGGATTTCTGAGAGTTCAGGGCAGCCTGAACTACACAGTGAGACCCTGCCTCAAAAAGGCAAAAAAAAAAAAAAGGAAAGAAGAAAAGTGGTCCAGACAGCAGCTTAGTGGTGAGTGCTTGCCTAGCGTGTGCGAGTGCCTGGGTCCAAGCCCCAGACTGGGGCAGCAGGAGCTTTCCCGTCCTCTGGATAAATGCAAGCAGATCTTCCTGCCTCAGAGAGCTGCTGCATCCTTCTGCCCCAGCCTTGCTTTTTGAAACAGTCTCACTGAGTCACACAGGTTGGGCTCCAGCTTGTCATCCTCCTGCCTCAGCCTACCAGAGAGCTGGGATCACAGGTGTGTGCCCCCCTTCTCCAACTACTCTTCCTTGATTTCTTTTTCCTTTGTCTTTTTTTGAGACAGGGTCCCATTACGTCGTGTAGGCTGGCCTTGCACTTGCGTATATAGACCCGGCTGCGTGGTGCGGGTCATCACGGCCCGCACCCTCCTTTCTGTGCTCACTTACTATTCTATTTTCTCTTAAGTCATTGCCATCGTGTCGCCTTTCAGTCACTAACAAACACCTGAGGTCACTGACTTAGAGCAAAGAATACAGACCTGGTAGAGGAGATACCATGATCAAAAATGAGTAAAGATGGGCTGGGGAGATAGCTCAGTAGAATAAGCACTTGCCTGGCAAGTGCAGCATCCTGAGTTCAATCCCCAGTACCAAAGAAAAAGAGCTCTTCTAGCTCATAGTTTCAGAGATGCCAGCCCCATGCTGGTGCCCTGGAACCTGTGGCAGGACAGCATGGCATAGTAAACACACCAGCAGGCAAAGAGAGGAAGAGGCCAATCCCCTCACAAGCCACACCCCCTGAGACCCAACTTCCGCCCAGTAGGCCCCACCTTTTAAAGGTCCCACCACCTCCCAGGGGCACCACCCCAGAACCAAGCCTAGAGGAACCCTCAAAATGAAAACTGCAGCAGTCTGATCGAGCCCCTGCCTCTCCAGGGCTGGGCTCTCATTTGCGGCCACCTCCCCCAGGACACTGGGGCTAAATCCTGTGTGGGGCATCCTGGGCACTGCAGGATGCTGAGCTGGGCCCCTGGCCTCTACCCATCTATTCTAGGCCAGGAGCTCTCTAGTTGTAACAGCTGCAGATATCCGTAGGGTCCTCTGGGGGCCACATCACCCCCTTGAGAAGCCCTGCTCCAGGTGCCCTGCGAGCGACGTCACAGGATCATCTCACCTAGAGGCTTCCATGAGATCCGCTTTCTGTGACTCAGCTGAAATGGTGGCATGGGAGGTCCTGTCACAGGGTCCCTGCCCTTATTTCCTCCCCCGCGACCCTGCTGCTCTCTCGGTGTAGACAGCCTGTCTCTGGCGGCCCTTTCCCTGCTTGGGCTGGCTGGCTGGCACAGGGACCCCATCCCAACCACAAGCCCAGCTTGTGCTCTCTCCCCGGGACCCCTGCGGGCCTGACCTGCAAGAGGAGGAGGCCACCACTCACTGCCCGTAGGGTCCCGGGGGACTGTGTGATTGTCCTGACGGCAGGACGCATGGAGCTTAGCCAATGGAGCTTAGCCAAAGCTGCCCGTGTAGCCCTGAATGCACCAAGGCAGTGACCGGGCCACTGAGTGCCAATAAAACTTTATTTTGGACTTGAAATGTGTATTTCATGTCATTTTCATGCATTGTGACATACTACTCTTTGAACTATTCCTAACCCTTTAAAAATGTAAAAACTAACAGGATGTGGGGGCACAGCCTGCAGCCCCTGCACTGGAGGCTGAGGCAGAAGGATCACGGTGAGTTTTGAGGCCAGCCTGGTCTATACAGTTCAAGGCCACCCTAGCTCTTATCATAGTGAGATCTGGGCTTAAACAAACAAACAACAACAAAAAACCCTAAAGATAAATTTTAAAAAGCAGGGATTTAATGAAAGCAGCACAATACAACCACAGGCCTGCGCCCAGCGATGGCCCGGTGTGGCCACTCTGCTGACAGTGTTAAAATGAATCTCTCCATCCCCAGCCACTGTGCACCTGTGTGCTGTGCTGTTGCTGAGAAGGCCGAGCACCCTGTAGGGACACCAGTCCCCCCGTTGGAGACCAGCCCAGAGGGCCACTTCTGCACGGCTCATTCGGCCTCAGCCACAGCCATCACCACCCACCATTACCCCAACGTCACTGTGCGCATGCACTGTGTGTGTTGTTGGGGATCAAACCCAGGAGTACCCCACTACGGGGCCACATCTCAGTTCTTTTTTATTCATTGTTTATAAAAATCTGATGCAGAGTCTCCCTAAGTTGCCTCGCCAGCCTTAAACTCCCAGCAACTCTCCTGCCTCTGTCTTCTGAGTGCCGAGATGATAGACATGCACCAGCACGCCCCACCATGGCTCGCCTGCGTTGGGGGAGAACCCCCAGACTGTTCCCCAGCAGCCAGCCTGGGGAAGTGCACAAAGAGTCCCTGTCTCAAAAAAAAAACCAAAACCCAAAAAAGTGTCCGCTGCCACCGCCGTTAGGGTTCCATCCCAGGCCTCGAGCAGGGCACCCTAGACAGCCACAGAGCAGACAGGGACAGGTGCTGGGGACGTCCTAACGACAGCCCCGGGGCAATGGATGTGCCCCAGATCTGTGCCACCCACCACACCTGCCAGCAGCCGCATGCAGCAGCTAAAATCTAAATGAATTGAAATTTGAAATCCTGGGCCCGGTGTGCTGGAGCACGCCTGTGATGCCAGCACTGTGGAGGCTGAGGCAGGAGGAGCACCAGCCTGAACTAGAGAGCAAGATGCCGGCTCAGAGAAAAGAGATTCTGTCCTTCAGCCACACCGAGTGGGGTCAGGACACCTTAGTTTCCAAGTGTGGGGTGCGGGGCAGCCGGCTTGGGGAAGGAGCCGGGATTGCGGGGTATGGCAGCAGCATGTGCTGGGGACAGCTCGCGGACACTGCAGGTGCAGCCAGGCCTGGGACGGTGGCACCAAGGAACGAGGATGCAGTGCTGCAGGAAGGCCCTGCGGAAAAGGCGAGGAATGCTGACAGGAGCTGGGTGCAGGGCGACTCCAGCCGCTCAGCAGGCTGAGTCAGGAGGGTCGCACATTTGGGGCAAGCCTGGGATACTTTGTAAGATCTTGCGCCAGGAACAACTAGGATCTGCCTCAGATGAGTTTGCACCACTGAGGTATTGAATGTGTCCTGAGTGTGTTTCTGGCAGTCAGGAGACTGGGCAGGTCGGATGTGTTCAATATGTTGGGTTTTTTTGGGGGGGGGAGGGTACCAGAAATTGAACCCAGGACTGAGTTTGCCAGGCAGTCGCTTGTACCACTGAGCTCTCTCCCCAGCTTCCAGTGTTTCTTCCACTTACAAGATTTTCAATTTAGGCCAGGTGTGGCGGTGCACACAGGAAACTGAGGCAGGAGGATCACTTCAAGTTTGAGGCCAGCTTGGGCTTTGTAGGGCCAATGTGAGCAGCATATGGAAATGCTCTCAAAAAAGACTAAAATTAAAAAAAAATGTATTTTCACTGGGAAGATAGCTCAGCGGCTTACATGCTGGCCTGGCAAGTACAAAGTCCTGAATTCAATCCTCGGTACAAAAAAAAAACAAAAAACTCCACTTGGGATGGGTTTATCCAGACAAGACCCCATGGTGGAGTGGGCGGCGCTGCTAGAGCTCAACTTTCCTGGAAGAATCTTCTTCTTTTTTTGAGACAAGGTCTCTCTGTGTAGCCCCAGCTGGCCTAGAACTCACAGTGGTCCTCCTGCCTCAGCCTCCTGAGGGCTGGGATGACCCAGCTGATGTGGAAGAATCTTGCAAGACATCAGCCTTGCTCGAGGAGATTCCTGGGGAGGCAGCTGGGGATCTGCGTCTAGACTGGGCCCCCGCCACACCTGTTTTCTCGTCTATAAACCAAGCCAAGTGATGCCCGATAGCCCCCGCCCCCACGTGGATAGTGTTCATTCATGAAAGCCTTTTACACTACCTGGTCCCCAAGGAAGGTGGCGGCAAGTGTGCCCAGGCTTGGGACCTGCCTCTCGTGCTGAGCTCAGCCACGCAGACTCCCACAGTCGCTGGGATCTGCCCATTCAGCTCGCTGGGACGTTTGTGTCTGTTTGTGGTTGCAGCAAGAAGCCGTCCCCAGCCTCCAGGGCTGCCTACACCACCCGGAAGGACCCTGCCACTCAGCCGCCATTGAGCAGAGCTCGGGCCTCCCAGGTACCCCCGCGGGGCATGTTGCGGCGCACACGGCAGGCTCGGGGCCTTCCCTCCCTCTGTGCCGCTCCTGATGCTCTTCTGCGCCTGCGCGCCCCGGCCCCCCCTCTTGTGTCCCTGGGGTCATGGCTCAGCTCCGTGCACCATCCCAGCTGGCACCTCCGGAGGCTGAGGAAGGAGGATGGCAAGTTCAAGGCCAGCCTGAGCCATTTGGCAAGACCACCTCAAAATTTAAAAGGGGGCAGGGTGAGGCTCCGTGGTGTCTGCCCAGCGTGTTCGAGGCATGCGTTCCACTCCAGTACTGTAAAAAGATAAATTAATTGGGAAGCCCTACTCTGGGGAAATGCCACATTAGCGCCTCGAAAGGGTCCCCAGCAGAACTGGGGACAGTGAATGGGCAGCACTTGGTCCATGCAGCCACTCGGCTGGCAGTGGCACGCGGGAGCTGGACTTCCTCTGCCTGAGGGCGTCTCCTGCCTGGCAGCCCACTGGCTCACACCCAGAACTCAAGGCTTTGACCTGCCCTGTGTCCCCTGGGAGCTGCACAGGTCCCGAGCACTGTCCCCACCTGCAGCTCCTGCGTTCACACCTAGAACCTGGCTCAGTATGGTGACCACTCAGTGACCCAAGCCCAACACCCATGGGAACCCGGGCTCCTCCTCTCTCCATTGTGTAGATAGGGTCTTGCTGTGTAGCCTGGGCTGGCCTCAAATTCACAGAGATCCTTCTGCCTCAGCCTCCTGAGCACTGGGATGACAGGCATGCATGCTGACAAGCCCGGCTTCCTTTCTCCACACCTGCCAAACCCACCCTCTTCCCACTCTGCCCAACAGCTGGGTCTTCTTTTTTTTTTTTTAATTTTATTTATTTATTTATTTATTTATTTGTTTGCTTGTTGTGTTTTGTTTGTTTCTTTATTTATTCATTTTGTGGCTGGCTCAGCCTGCCCTGGTGGTGGCGCTGGCGCAGCATGTGGTGCCGAGGATCGAACTGCAGTCCCCGCAGTTGCCTGAGCCCTCCTAAGCAGGCGCTTTAGACCACTGAACCATCTCGCCGGCCCCTGGGTCTTCTTGTAAATGCCACCAAGCTGTTGAGAATTAACACCGGGAGAGCTGTGTGGCCACCTGGTTCCTTGCTGTGTCCCCACCAGGGCCTCTCACAGAGCAGGGGACCAGGGCCAGCAGGCGGGAATGAACAGCGAGAGTGGGATGAGCGTGTCATCCTGTGTCCCTGAGCTGCCTCCCCTCCCTGTTTCTGTCCTGTGGAAACCCCGCTGCAGGACAGTCACAGCTACAGACGGTCGCCGGCCAGGAGCTCTCCCGACAGACAGGACTTGCTCTGCTGGCCAGGTGAGTGTCTGCGGGTACAAGCCCGACACAAGGGGACTTCACTAAAGTCGAATCTGTAGAGCTAGGTGTGGCAGTGCACGCCTGTCATCCCAGCACTCAGGAGGCTGAGGCAGGAGGAGCACTGCAAGTTCGAGACCAGCCTGGGCTGCAAAGTGAGCTTAAGGCCAGCCTGAACTGCATAGCGAGATCCTATCCCCCCCCCAAAAAAAATGAAGCCTGGGTGGGGCAATTTAGCAAAATCCTGTTTCAAAACAAAAAATAGAGTGAGCTGGGATAGAGCTCAGCGCAAAGGCCAAGTATCGCTGTCCCCACAGTTGCCTCGGTGCAGTGAGCGCTTTCCTCGCCTCTCGTGTTCTCTCCCTCTTAGGACCAAGCTCCCCGGGCTGTCACGCACCTGTGTCCTCGGCAGCCAGGGGTCCCAGTCGGCCACCAAGGCCCAGGGTGGGCCCCACGCAGCCCTGGCTCCACTACTGCCACGTGTGCAACATCAGCTGTGCAGGGCCACAGGTCAGAGCCCTCCGCAACCCCTGGGGCCCTGTCCCTGGCCAGCGGTGGGGCCTCGGGGGGTGCAGGAATGTGGGACAGCAGGGAGCGAAAGCACACGTCTGCCCATGCATGTCTGTGGCGCCCACATCCACGTGCAGGACCGTGTGGGCGACAGCTCTGCAGATACCCAAAGAAAGGAGTTCCCTACCGGCAGGCACGGTCATAAAGCTCAGAAATAACCCCATGAGACCAACTGCAGTGTGTTTCCTGGACAGATAATGTCAGAGCTTGGTCTTGTTGAAGCACAAGCCCAGTTTTGCATCTTTTATTATTTTTTTTTTTCTTGCACTGAGGGTCAAACTCAAACCCAGGCCCTTTGTAGTAAGTTACACCCCCAGTCCTTTTTGTATTTTTTTAAATGTGCTTGGTGCAGGGTCTTACTACGCAGCTTGGACGCATGTGATGCTCCTGTTTCAGCCTCCCCAGCACTGGGATTACAGGCCTGAGCATTTGGTGCCAGGGATTGAATCCTGTTCTCTGCACTTGCTTACGCAGGTGCTTAGTCTGCTGAGCTATCTCTCCGGCCCTCCTTTTTGTATTTTTATTTGAGACAAGGTCTTGCTGGGTCACTAAGTCACTCAGGTCTGAACCTGAGATCCTCATGCCTCAGCCTCTGAAGTAGCTGGGGCCACAGGTGCTTGCCACTCTACCTGGCAACCTGTCCCCACAGCACAGCCTTCAGCCCTCTCACCTGCTGCTGAGAGGGATGTGGGTCACCAGCACGGGCCCTGCAGGGCACCGGTGCATGTCCCCAGTTGTCCATCAAAGCTGGATTTCAAAGTCAAAATCAGCCGTTTCTACGGTGCTGTCCCTGAGACAGGACTACGAAAGCAGAGGACGTAGAGGCCCGTCATCCTTCTGGCCACTGCCCTGAGGCAGACGGTGTGTGAGGCTAGCCAGGGGGAGTCCTGCAGGAACGGAATTAGAATGGATGGTGAAGGCAGGGTGCAGTGATCCACGCTCGTTATTTAGCTACTCAGGAGGCTGAGGCAGGAGGATCTCAAGTTCAAACCCAGCCTGGGCAATTTAGCAAGACCCTGTCTCTAAAGAAAAATTAGAAGGACTGAGGATTAGCTCACTCACCAGTGCTCACCTACCACGGGAGAAGCCCTGGGTTCCATCTCCAGTACTGGAGAAAAAGAACATGAAAGATAGAAACGGGGCTGGCGAGATAACTCAGATAGCTTAGGGAAGCTTAGGCAACCGCAGGGACCACAGTTTGATCGCCGGCATCACATGCTGTGCCAGCCCCACCCCCAGGGCAGGCTGAGCTGGCCATTACAGAAAGAAAAGAAAGAAAGAAAGGAAGGAAGAAGAAATTTTTTTAAGAAGATAGAAACAGGCCAGTAAGATAGCTCAGTGGACTAAGTGCCTGCTTAGGCAAGCACAGGAACCTGGGTTTGATCCTACATGCTGTGCCAGCCCCGCTCCTGGGCTTGCTGAGCCAGATACCTAATCTGGGCGTGGTGCACCCCTGTATTCCCAGCACTGGGGAGGCTGAGACAGGAGGATCACTATGTGTCAGAGCTGCATAGTGAAACCCTGTACCAAATACATAAATAAAATAAAATAAAATAAAATGATAGAAACGGGACCATGTTTGGTGGACCCTGTGTGGTCAAGGACAGCAGCAAGAGGTGCCCATAACCAGCTTCTCTCACCTGGAAGTAACTGGTGCAGGGCCGTCCACACTGTACTCCAGAGGCCCTAGTACGTATTTCCAAGGATGTGTGTATGTTCTGCTGCCTAGGTAATAACCTGGCTTGTATGGCTCAAGATTCCAAAATATTCTAGTGTGTACAGTAGGATGCCTGCTTCCCATCCTGTCCATGTCTCTGCCTCTTTTTAAATTTTGAGACAGAGTCCCCCTGAACTGCTAAGTTTCTCGGTCTGGCTGGAACATGAGATCCTCCTGTCTCAGCCTCCCAGAGGGAGGAAGACCACCAGGGTCTGCTTCCTATTTTTTCCTCCCTATGACTGAGCCATGGTGTACATTTGTCTGCCTTCATTCCAGGCCTGGTTTGAGGGGTGTAGGGAACCCACACAAGAACAGTGGGTCACAGCTGCCTGGTGTTGAGGATCCCAAAAACCCAACGGGGATTTGGTATAAGCCCTGCAGGCAGTTCTTCAGGGGCTCAGCAGTTCCAGCGTGTAGGCCTGTGAGTCATGCCGGCTCCTGTTGCTTACAGCTGCAGAGTTTCTTAACAGTTTTCTAAAAAGTAATCAGAATGATGATGTGCAGCTTAGACTCGGAAGTCCACTTCAAAAATGCCAAGATTTCCTTTTACAGCAGCTTGGGGATTTCATAAGAAACTGGCATATTTTTAGAAAAAGGAAGATGCCTTTGTGATATCTTTTAGCTTGAGGTGCGCCCCCCACCCCTGAGGGTTGAACCCTGGGGCCTTTGTACTGAGCCAGAGCCCCATCCCTTTTTTATTTTGAGACAGGGTCTTGTTAAGTCTCAAAGTTGCCCAGAGTTATGCTGGACCTTGACCTTGAGATCCTCCTACTTCAGCCTCCCTAGTAAGTGAAGGTCACAAGCTGGCTTCTGAGTCTGCCCTGCTTGATAAAATGCCTTCGGCCCCCCTCCAGGATCCCAGCAGAGGGTCCCAGCAGAGGGTGGGGCAGCCAGACTGTCACCCATGGGTTCCCGCCAGCTGAGCTCGCATTCCGGGCGACCATGCCCGGCGGCGGGTGACGCGGGCTCCGGCTCTGGGCAGCAGACCTACCAGGAGCACCTGGAAGGACAGAAGCACCGAAAGAAGGAGGCGGCGCAGAGGCCCGACAGCAACTGCTCACTACGCTGCGACCTGTGCTCCGTGTCCTGCACCGGGCCAGACGCCTACGACGCGCACATTCGGGGAGCCCGGCACCAGAAGGTTCGACCCCGCCCATCCCAGCCCGAGGGGGTGTACTGCGAACTCCCCGGCACCGGCCTGACCTAGGCTGCGTCCGTCCGTTCCAGATGTTCAAGCAGCACGCCAGGCTGGGGAAGCCGATTCCCACCGTCAAGCCCACGCCCAGGAGCAGCCCCCGCGCCGAGCCCTGCACCTCCCGCAAGGACGCGGGGGGTTCCCACATGCGCGCCCCCAACAGGCCGGCTCCGGCCCCCAGACGGCTGGCCTC